>CAIGRB010082753.1:0-27667 GCA_903798255.1 Fraxinus quadrangulata | reverse complement strand
GTAGTTAAGAATGTCATACTAATTAATCGGAATGAGTAGAAAGCAGTGATCATAGCTGTAATTGTACCTAATCAGTAAGCTACATTTCCACTGAATTCGTATTGTCCGTATGCTAGTTCAAGGATCAGATCTTTACTGAAGAACCCAGTTAAGAATGGGAATGCCATCAGTGATAGTGATCCAACTAAAATAGCTGTATATGTAAAGGGTAGGAAGTTGATTAAACCACCTAGTTTTCGTAGGTCCTGTTGATCTTGCATTGAGTGTAATACACCACCGGCAGCTAAGAATAGTAGAGCTTTGAAGAACGCGTGATTTACAAGGTGGAATAGTGCAACGTTGTACTGGCTAAGTCCCACGGCCATAAACAGGTAACCCATTTGTGAACATGTAGAGTAGGCAATAACTCGTTTAATATCGTTTTGTAATAGCCCCGTTGTAGCAGCAAAGAATGCTGTTAATGCTCCCACTCATGTAATGACAATAAGTGTTGTTGGTGCATATTCTAAAAGAGGTGATGACCGTAGTAATAGGTACACCCCTGCCGTAACTAGTGTAGCAGCATGGATTAAAGCTGAAACAGGAGTTGGACCTTCCATCGCATCCGGTAATCAAGTGTGTAGACCTAATTGGGCTGATTTACCCATGGCAGCTAATAACAGTAGTAAACCAATCAGGGTTAGTGCTGACTCGTTCATGAAAGGTGAAAGGCTAAAGACTGTGCTGTAATCTAAGTTACCAAAGACTCAGAACAGTGCGAAAAACCCTACACTTAAGAACATATCACCCACTCGATTTACAGTTAGTGCTTTAATGGCTGATTTGTTTGCTTGGATTCGTGTAAATCAGAAGTTAATTAGTAGGTATGATGAAATACCAATTCCTTCTCAACCTAGGAACATTACAAGATAGTTATCACCTGCTACTAGTACAAGCATAAAGAACGTGAACATTGATAGGTAAGCGAAGAATCGTTGGTTGTGAGGATCTGCCGCCATATAATCAACTGAGAAAATATGAACTAAAGATGATACTACTAATACCGGTAATAACATCGATACTGTTAAGCTATCAAATAAGAAACCTCAGTTAACTAGCATTGACTCTGAGTCAATTCAACTAGCTAAGTAAATAGATACGGGACTACCAGATAACCCCACTTCATAGAATGCAACAATAGATAGCAATGCTGACATCACTAGTAAAGTACAGGTAATAATGTGTGCTCCAGTAACTCCCATTTTTCGTCCTAGGAACCCTGCTGACATAGCACCTAGTAGAGGTAGGGCAAGAATGGTTAAATACATTTATCTTAGTGAAATGCTTCCTCGTAGTCGGTAATAGGCAACTAAAATCCCTAAACCAATAGCTGACTCAGCACCTGCAATAGCAATAATGTATACACTGTATGTTTGTCCTAGAATGTCATCAAAACTGAATGAGCTAATGATCACTAATAGGGTAACAGCCAGTAACATCATTTCAATTGAAATTAGCATAAGGATAATGTTTTTTCGGTTAAGAACAAAACCTAAAATTCCAATTAAAAATAGTACAAGGGATAAATTCATGGTAGTAATATTGTTGTCTAATTAGCCTCCTGTAGCTAAAGCCACTCTATGATTGGTCCCATGAATGGCTAGGAGACTCTTTGGATAATGAAGACTCCAATGCCCGTTCTCAGGCACCGGAGGTAACTTAAGGATAAGCGATAATCGCCAAACGAGAACAGTCGGACTCGAACCGACACCACCTATTATGACGTAATAGTGTTCTACCATTAAACTATGTTCACTCTTGTTTGCCCTTAATTAGCTATTACCGGATCCGCGTAGGGTGATTCGAGAAAAGGGGTTGATAGATTTTATCAATCTGCAGCACGTTCCCGTACAGCATCCGTGTTACAACTTCACAAAAGTCATGACTGCTACCACGTGAAACCAATATTGATCCCACTTTTGCAACATATCATTTCCCTCGCGTGATGTGCAGTTAGTACATCTCAAATATATTCTTCACCGTGACATGCTTATCCACGATTACTCAGAATTCCTTCTTCATGTAGCCGGGTTTCAGACTACAATTCGTACAGAACAACTTTAGCTGATTTGCTTAACTTTGCAGTGTTGCCTCATATTATAGTTGCTTGTGCGGCACGTCTATAGCCCATCGCATAAGGGTCATAAAGGTTTGTCTTAGTCCCATTACGATCTCTATTTCAGAGATACACACCTAATTTCTTAAGCATAGGGTTTGCATTCATTAGCGGACTTAACCTAACGTCTAACGACATGAATTGAAGACAACCATGCAACACCTGTTTAGAATACAAGCGATGGTAAGGTTCTACGTGGATCATCGTATTAAATAACATGCTTCACTCTGGGTTTTTGAAACCGTCTAGTCCTTTCATTTTCACTCTTGCGAGTATATTAGTGTTGCGGAATACTTAGCGCGTTTGCATTAGACATTGTTAGGACAAAATCTTAGTATTCATCGTTTACAGTGTGGATTAACTTGGTATCTAATCAAGGTCACTGCCCACACCTTCGTGCCTAAGCGTCGATCTTTCTTCGTAACATGCCTTCGCCTTAGTAGTCAAACTAGGATTAGGATATTTCATCATTACTCTAGCGGTTCTCATTACGTCTATTAGATTCTAGCTCATTGTGAGAGCTGCCTACGCACTCTTTACGCATATGTATGTGGCTTAACGGTCGCCCAGATCGTCTAACCGCTCCTGCTGGCACGATTTTTGGGATGGACTGCACTTATCTTACGGTCATTATTTGTAAGTAAGTGTCTACAATATATAGATATTATAGATTCTAGCTAGCATGTTCATAATTCTCGGGATTACATTTACAATAATTTGTGACTGCTGTACATCTAATGATGCCTTGGGTGAATCTCACACCCATTGTGGGATAAAAACTGTCATCTTATCCTACCTATCTTCGGCTAGTTGAGCTTTTACCTCGCCTACTACCTATTAGGAACTAAGCAAATGGTTCTGAAGGCCGTATCTACTTAGTTGTCCTCACCTGTACGCCTTATTAAATGACTTGCATGTCTTCACCTGCTAGATACCGTTTAAGCTGAGCCAGGACCAAACTCTTGCTTAGGTTTACTCACTAAATTAAGTAGTGGTTATTTGTCTGTCTTCTTATATGTTTCTTCGAGGTATCTCATTCTATTCTCAAGATGATCCAAAGGGAAGGAAGATGCAAAAGATGGGACTTGAACCCATACGACATATGTCATCGAATCTTAAGCTCGATATGGCTACCGTTTCATCACTTTTGCTAAAGGGGGTTTAGAGAGATTGAGCTTAGTTGCGACAGGGCCGGAGGTCTAGGTTAGTTAGCTAATTTTTTAGATGGGCTTTGTGTTGCTAAATCAAGTAATGTGTTTTCAACAATACCGATTACAGGCACGATTACCACAAATCATCCAAAGTACAGTGCTGTACAGATCTGTCCTACGGTAATAAATGGGTCTTCAACGTGACAAGCTCCTAGATACATAAGCGCAGCGAAATTTGCGACAAAGACTCAGAAAGCAAATCGCATTAATGGTCGGAATTGTGCTCCTCGGATTCGTGATGTATCTAATAGAGGCATTGCCAGTAAGATTAGTAGAGCCATGAACATAGCAAGAACTCCCAAGAGTTTGTTTGGGATTGATCGTAGAATAGCATAGAATGGAAGCAGGTATCATTCAGGAACGATCGATGGAGGTGTTTGCATTGGGTTTGCTGGAATGTAGTTATCACTGTGTCCTAATAGGTTAGGAGCATAGAATACAATACCAGATAGTGCTAATAGGAACCCAAAGATTGTTACTAAATCTTTGAATGTAAAGTAAGGGTGGAATGGTAATCGATCTGTGTTACCGCTAACTCCTAATGGGTTTGATGACCCGTGTTCGTGAAGTGTAAGTAAGTGCATTGCCGCTAATGCTGCTAATACAAATGGAAGTAGGAAGTGTAATGAATAGAATCGGTTCAATGTAGCGTTATTTACAGAGAAACCTCCTCACACAAACTGAACAAAGTCTTGACCAATTCAAGGGATAGCAGATAATAAGTTAGTAATTACAGTCGCCCCTCACAATGACATTTGACCGTACGGCAGTACATAACCAAGGAATGCAATAGCCATCATTAAGACTAGCATGATAACTCCAATTGATCAAGGTAATGTTCGTGGTGATTTGTATGATCCGTAGTACAGTCCTCGTCCAATGTGTAAGTACACAAAGATAAAGAAGAATGAAGCTACGTTAGCGTGTAGGTATCGGATAAGTCAACCGTAGTTTACATCCCGCATGATGTGTTCTACACTAATAAAAGCTAGGTCTACAGAGGGTGTATAGTGCATTGCAAGTGTTACCCCTGTAACGATTTGGATACCTAAACATACACCTAGTAGTGAACCGAAGTTTCACATGTATGATAGATTTGCGGGTTGAGGTGAATCAACCATGTAACTGTTAAGTAGTCCTAGGATAGGGTGTGTTTTAAGTAATCGCATAAATAGTTGTATTGGACATTTGCTAACACTTTAAAAGACGAAATGATAGCAAACTTAGAATAACTCACTAGAACCGTATTGGCTAAGCGAGATCTATAATAGGTAAGTAACCTATGCCGAAGGCTTCCAGGCGCGTAGCCCTCTGGAAGTGGTTTTGATAATTTACAATAAGCCATAGTTCATGATAGACCTTGGAAGAATTGAACTTCCTTTTAACAATTATCGGTTGTTCGTTTTACCGGTAAACTAAAGGTCTAAGGGGGTTTAGAGGGTACCTGAAACTTGTGATTTTTGGGCTTTGGATAGTCGGTTAACTTTAACGCTGATTCCTCAAGGCTCAAACGTAATAGACTTTCTCTGCTGTACTGCTTTTTGGAACCAGTATTTATTTTTAGCACCTAAAAGGTCCCCGGCCATTGAAATTGAGGGTACATATTCTCTAATCAACTCGTTTGTTTTCGCGTTTCTGATTTCTACCGGAATTGAGTTTAAATGAAAGTTAGTATAGTCGTTTAACAGGCTAGGACATCAGGGTTTAAAACCGAAATAAACCGTTTTCTGGTTGTTTCAGTAACCAAAATGATTGTCTAATAGAAGCTGTTCTAAAATTCGGGGTACAAAAGCAGTTAAACAGTCCAAGATCCTTTTTTCTCCAACACTTAAGTTATAAAAAGGATGGCTTTGAACAAAGTCTAAATAATAGTTTGGGGTCATATAAAGAGGGACTCAGGCTCAACAGGCTGAGTTTTCTGCATACATAGCGTTTTTCGGACTTCTAACTTTAAAGTTAGAAATATGGGTAGTTAACCGATTATAATGGTTTACGGCACTTCCAAAGTAATATTGGTAAGTTTCTGCTCCTACAACTTGTTTTAACGCGTACACTCCGGCTGCCGTACTGACACAGCTAATAGAACAGTTAGATGCTAAACCGTAAATGCTTAACCCAGAACTAAAATGGCCATTGCCGTATCTCGCCATATTCTCGAAATGATAGGAGAAATGACTATTAGCATAGTCCAAAATAATACTGGTAGGCGGCAACGAACTTAACATCCCTGTAATACAACTATGGGCTGCTAAGGCTCTATCGTTTAACTCGATCTGAGTCAAATACGGTAAATTGCCGTGTAACTCATTAAGGAAGTCATATAAATATTGAATTTGGAATGTCATTGTTTACGCTCCTCATCAGTATACGGACACGTATAGGAATAATCAAACAACGTCTACGAACATTTAAGTTTATGATTCGGGGCCATTTCTTTGGGGTTACTCGAATCTATACTTTTACTTTCGGAAAAGATCAGACTATGTTATAGCTTCTTATATGTTGGACTAAACGGCCCTAGAAGCTTTCGAGTACAATAGTCGTTGAGCACTGTCGAAGATTCTCAGGCACCGAAGGTACTCTGATAACCATAATTTTAACAGTGGTGCATATTGACGGATAATAAAAAATCTCGGTTTCTATGCAGTTTACACGAGGAACTATGACACAAGTAGAGGTTGCTCTAGGCTATGTCAGTATAGAATTGACGACTCAAACCCTAAGTGGTGGTGGTCTGTAAGGTGGTATGACAAGATTCGGAAAAAGGCTACGGCGATAAACAGTGTTCCAATGATAACATGGATACCGTGGAATCCTGTAGCGAAGAAGAATGTACTTCCGTATGCTCCATCTGAAATAGTGAAGGGTGCTTCGTAGTATTCTAGCCCTTGTAGTCCAGTAAAGATAACAGCTAATACAACAGTTAAGATAATTCCTAATAATACACCTTTTCGGTTACCTTGGATCAGTGAGTGGTGTGCATATGTTACAGTTGCTCCTGATGAAAGTAAGATAATAGTGTTTAGTAATGGAATTTCGAATGGGTTAAGTGGGTCAATCCCTGCTGGTGGTCAGTGTGCTCCTAACTCAACAGTAGGCGCTAAAGCACTGTGAAAGTACGCTCAGAAGATTGAGATGAAAAAGAAGATTTCACTTACAATAAATAAGGCTACCCCCAGGTTAAGACCTTTTTGTACTGCAAATGTGTGGTTACCTAGGAATGATCCTTCAGCAACTACGTCTCGGAATCATAGAATCATGGCGAATAGTGTGGCTAAAAATCCTAATAGTAATAGGGTACCTCCGTTAGCATAACCGTTAAAGTACATCGCTGCTGACATTGTTAAAGTTAACAGAGCAAATGATGTTAGTAATGGTCATGGTGAAGGATCTACTAAGTGATAAGGATGGAATTGGAATTGTTGTCGTGATACGTTAGTCATTACTCCATTTACGGTCATTAATATCATTTAATCCATGGTTTTGGTGATTGCTTGGCGGACAGGATGAGATTCGAACTCATGGTACCTAAGTACGTCATATTTCAAGTATGGTGCATTAAACCGCTCTGCCACATGTCCCAGGCCGGATTAAGAAAGAATAAAATTGGGCGAGGTAGATTCGAACTACCGATTGCGCGAGCAAATTCATTTACAGTGAACCTCCTTAGACCACTAGGAAACCGCCCATATGCTCCCGACAAGGATTGAACTTGTATATCTGGTACTTCACACCAGTGCTCTCACCATTTGAGCTACCGGAGCCTACTATGCACAATGAATCTTTAGGTACTTGGAGAAAACTGGACTTGAACCAGTCCTTACGCTATGCAAAAGCGTTATACTACCAGATATATTATTTCCCCTCGAACTATAATACTATGAATACTTATATGTCGAATAATAAGGGGGTTCAAAGGTAATAGTTAGATCGTAGCGTCGAAAAGCAATTTTATTAGTAAGGTGCAATATCAAAGGCAACTAGTAACGATGGCACCAGTAAAATAAAGGCAATAACCATGGGTAAAAGCCCAGTTCACATAAATTGCATTAGTTGCATGCTGTTATAACAATGGTTTTCACCACTGGAAAGACTATGTCATCAGCATTGGCGGTTGAGTACGGTAGTCGTTGAACTTAAACCAGCTAATAGAATAAGGTTTAAGATGCAAATTGTATTAAGATAGCTCTTTGCAGTTAACTCATTTTGGGAACGACCAACTAGAGATCGTATCGTAGTCGTGGTAATGTTGCTCGGAATCATACGAATAGGAAACAGAATAAACAAGTTTTAAGTGCAAGTACAATCGCTTGTAAGTTAATAAAGGAATCGTTAACAAACACTTCGGGAATCATATACCCACCTAAGAACAGGATGGCAGTAAAGGTTGACATTAGCACAATACTACAATATTCAGCAAGAAAGAAGAATACAAAGATCATTCCACTGTGTTCAGTAAAGAATCCAGCAACCAGTTCACTTTCTGCTTCTGGTAAATCGAAAGGTGTTCGGTTAGTTTCCGCTAATGCTGAAATAAAGAACATAATGAATAAAGGTAGTAGTGGTACTACAAATCATACACTCTGTTGCATCTCGATCATTTGGATAAGGTTAAATGTCCCTGTAATTAGAATTACCGCTAATACAGCTGAGCTATAAATTAACTCATAACTAATCATTTGAGCAGTACTTCGTAATGAACCTAAAAAGGCATATTTAGAATTAGCAGATCACCCAGCAAATAGCACTCCATATACTCCAATAGATGAAATAGCTAATGAATATAGGATCCCTAAAGAGAAGTCAGATAGAGTTAAACCACTTCCAAAGGGAATAATTCCTCAACCGAGCAGACTAAAGATTAAACTAATAATCGGTGCTAAAAAGAATAAACTTTTAGTTGAGTGTTGTGGTACAACTGTTTCTTTTACTACTAACTTAAGGGCGTCACTAAATGGCTGCAGTACTCCGTAATATCCCACTTTGTTAGGTCCTACTCGTCGTTGCATACTTGCAAGTACTTTTCGTTCAATAATAGTCATGAAAGCCACTGATAATAGGATAGGCACTAAGACAATCAGAACTTCTAAAAGACTAATTAGTACGGATAGCATGATGTTTTATATTATAGCTATATGAAAGATAGCCGGGACTAAAGCAAAAAAACGTCGAAGGTTGGTCATGTACAGAGGGTGACCGGCCACTCACCGGAGGCACATCTGGGATGAGTTGTAAATAAGGGGGTTCAAGGGTAAGCGTTAATAAAGCTAGTTAGTTGAATACTATACTTGGCTGTCTAATCAGCTTAGGTATTTTTCTAGTGAAACAGCTTCTACTGCAATAGGCATGAAACCGTGGTAAACTCCACAGATTTCTGAACATTGTCCGTAGTATACTCCTTCTCGTTGGATTAATACTGAAGTTTGGTTAAGTCGTCCTGGTACCGCATCGATTTTAAGTCCTAATGATGGTACAGCAAAGTCGTGGATTACGTCTTGTCCTGTAACAATAAATCGTACGTGTGTATCTACAGGTACTACTACTCGGTTATCAACATCTAGTAATCGGAATTGTCCCAGTTCTAAGTCTGATTCTGGTACCATGTATGAGTCAAACTCGATTGATTCTCCGTCTTCGTTAATGAAGTCAGAGTACTCGTATGCCTATGGGTAAGCTATTTTCATAGATTGGCGGGCTATGTTATCTACCTTATTACATTGATAGGGTAGCTACGCATTTAGTCTCTGGAGAGTAACAAAACATACTCCTGCTAATTTTAACCGTAAGGAAAAGTTCTAGCAATTCAGCGTAATTCGCTAAAGAAAAGAGTTCTTTAGAGACCATACCTAATAATAATACACCCCATGAAAAAGGGGTTGAAGGGTTAAAGTGCATTCGCTTTTGAAACCGGTCGAATAAATTTATACAACCGTCCATCTGCTCGTTTATAGATACCTTTATTTAAGTGTTTGTTAACAAAGTCGTGGTGAATGTTAAGAATGTTTTCTACTACAGTAACAGAAGGGTAACGTGTAATAACATTTGTTTGTAAATCATGAACATGTACAGGTAAAGAAGCGACTACCCCTTTTCGGAATAGAGGCATTGAATCTGGGTGAGCGGCTAAATAACACTCACCAACTTTGGGAGAAAGGCATGTTCGTTTTAGTCCAAAGTTACGTTTTGCCGTATTTGGAGAAATATCTAGAGCGTTGTAGGCCGCATATACAGAACCAAAGGTTCCTAATACTTTAGAATAATCCGTTGATACAGCACAAACTTTACCCAGAGGTAGCTCAGTCATGTTACTTAACGGTTCAGCAGAGGCTGCTCCAGGGTGTTCTACTGGGCCTGCTTTAGTTTCTCCTTTAATAACAACGTCAACTTCAATCCCTAAATAGGGTGAATAATAATACTGTTCTGCTCTACCGTACCGGTATAGAATCATGTGTTTAATGTCAGAAGTTGCTCCGGGGTCGGCAAATAGTCGCGCTGCTTCTCGGCCTGTATCAAAAGAGCCCAGAATGTTTCCTTTATAACCCTCACGCGTATCCAAGATCTGAATTTTGAGGCTCGGATCTACTTTCCAGTGGGACAGATTACGTAAGGCGGTTGAAGGTAAATCAGGAGCGGGAACATAATCAACATAAGTAGGTTCTTCTTCTTGTACCATTGTCGACTGCACTGCTGTACTATCAAAAAGGGTAGGATGTGAAGAAGTGGTAGCAATATGTCGGCCGTTAAGAGTACTTTGCATTTTATCTAAGTAAGATTGCTCAGTCAATGCCAACTCATATTTGGTAAAAGCGTCTAACAGTAAATAATCTTTAGGCGTAAGTACCAATGAATTAAATTGTTCATTGTCCAAAAGCATACTTAGGAAATGTGATCCGGGATGAATAGGTGTTACTGTAAAGTTGTTTGCACCAATAGCACGCACTCGGGAATACAAAAGATGATTTGTACCTTCCATTTTGCTGCTCATCGCTTTATTTAGGTGTGACTCCATTCGTGTACCAATATCAATGGATGAACCGATATAGGCATCAGATGTTCCATTTTCAACAATAATATAAATCCCTGCTTTATTGAACTCAGCAGGCAATGGACCTTTGCTGTTTAGGGGTAACCCACCGTCAGAAATGACAAGATGGTCTGTACCATTAACATTAGCAAAGCGGCAAAAGGTATTATAGGTTTGGTTTCGATGGGCTTTAATGAATTTCCGTACTTCTACTGAAAACATATCGTTATTAAGGGCTTTGTTGAGTACACTTAAGGTTTGATCATGATTTTCACTAGGCACAATAGGGAAATCCAAGGGTCATTCAACATATCGTACAGTAACGGTTTCTGTATTAAGTTTTGTTAACAATTCTTTTTCACTTAACAAGGGTAAGCTATTTGAGGTGAGGGGCATTTTTGCTTCAATGCTATTAGCTGTCATTAACGAGCAAGCTACAGGGTGTGGTGTATTATCATGGCTCGATCAGTATCATTGGTGTCCAGCTACTTTAATAGTCATAGAGGGAGAAATTACTTCATCCATTAGGTAAAGCAGTTTGAAACTAGGGAATGCGATAGCAATTAACACTAAGGCAGGTGTAATTGTTCATACTAGTTCGATTAGAGTTCCGTGGTTGTGGTATTTGTGTACAATTTTAGTTCGGTCGCTGTTAAAGTAAATTAGCACTGATCCTAACATTCAGAATACTAAGAATGAAATTACAATTAGGTAAAAGAAAATAGAATCGTGTAATTCTACGATTCCTTCAAAGCTAGGTGTACTTCCATCTTGGAAACCGATTTGTCAAGGATATGAAGCATCATTGTGAATGTGGCTTAAGATATTTAGCATATATATTATAGTTTGTTTTAGTCTCACGTAAGTCAGCGGCGTCGCTGAATATGAAACTGCTCTTAGTTAAGAAATCGGTGAATCGAACACCGGTAAACCACGTGTAAGATGGCCACTTTACCACTAAGTTAATCTCTTAAGTCGAAAATTATCTGAAAAGGGGGTTTAAGGGTACGGCTCTAACGAAAAACATATTACGGCCGATTTGCGTCGAGGGTTCCCCAAATCTAGTGTAACTCGATAGCGTCTTTTAGGTAGCTACATACCAGGATAGTGAATACATAAGCCTGGATTAGTGATACAGCAATTTCTAGTCCAACTAGTGCGATAAAGATAGCCATTGGTAGTAACGTTACAAAGAATAACAAGATACCGCTAGTTAAAGCAGGGTATAGGAATCCACTTAGGATTTTTAATAAAGTGTGTCCGGCTACGATGTTTGCAAATAATCGAACTCCTAAACTGAATGCTCGGGCAAAGTATGAAATTAATTCAATTAGCGCTAGTAACGGTACCAGTGGTAAGGGTGTTCCAGCAGGTACAAAGAAACTAAAGAAGTGAATTCCGTGTCGCATTAGTCCTAAGATTGTTACTCCTAAGAAAATCATTACACTTAGTCCCATAGCTACAATAGCACTTGATGTAAAGGCAAATGAGTAAGGTACGTTACCTACAAGGTTAGCTAATACGATAAAGAAGAATAGTGAGTATACAAACGGAACATAGATTTCGTTAGCACTTCCTACTTGTTCTTTAACCATACTGTGTAGTGTTGCGTATGATGATTCTAGTGATAGACTTCATTTACTTGGCACAATTCGGTGGTTGTTAGCTGATGCAGCGTGGTATCCAATACCTAAAGCTAGTACTAGTAGTGTGTAGAACCCAACGTTAGTTAATGAGATAACAAAATCTCCTAGGATGGGTGCAGTAAAGCTAATAAAGTTTACTGTTTCAAATTGTTCTAATGGTGATGAAGCCATTACTTGGAAGTTGTTTAACATATTTAATAATAGTTATTGTTTCTTACTTAAGTGTGCTTAACTTGCTATTCCTTTGGACCCTGATTAAATCATTTCTGCCTTTTCAATGGTCCATAAGGTTGTATATGCTCAGGACCGTTAGGCGTCTGAGAATAGCTGGAACGGATTAAAGTTTAGTGATGTACATTCGTGTTAAAAATAGTTCAGTAAACATTGGTAGAATGTATTTTGAGAATACATAGATCATTGTCATTAAAACAACAAAGGCAAAGGTTCATTGGTTTACGAAGTAGAATGGTAATAGTTGTGGCATAGGTAATTAAGTTTTTCTGCTCTTAAGATTATGGTATTAACATAAGCGGGTACAAGAGCTATCTTATTTCACTGAACGGTGAACGTAGACATAACAAAGTAATATTGGCATATAAGAAATTTAGGTGTAACTTCTTATATGTTGTAGTTCGATATAAAGAAAAGGGGTTTTAGAGGAATAGCCTGGACCTTTGTATACATTTATGATTGTACAGGTAACATGTTGTAACTGTGGAATGGAGTTGGTGAATCTAGTGTTCATTCTAATGTTGTAGATGCTTGAGCTCCGTTATAGAATTCTGGTGTTGATGTAAAGAATGCTGGGATTGCTCAAGGGTTAGCAGTTACTGTTTCTCCGTTAGCAAAGATATCGTAAATTACGTATCCAAATACCGCTGTGGCTACCACTGAGATAATTGACCCTACACTACTAATGTAGTTTCAGTCAGCGTATGCATCTGGGTAATCCGGAATTCGTCGCGGCATACCTGCTAAACCAAGGAAGTGCTGTGGGAAGAATGTAACGTTTACTCCAACAAACATTGTTCAGAAGTGGATTCGACCTCATACCTCGTTGTATGTTTTACCGATGATTTTAGGTGTTCAGTAGTAGAAACCTGCAAACATAGCAAATACCGCTCCCATTGATAGTACATAGTGGAAGTGTGCTCTTTGAATTAATTTACCTTTGCAGATAAAGTTGGACTATATCATTTTAAACATTTTTAGTCTCTTAAGAAAGGATCATTTAGGCCTTTCCTGCTGATTGCTTCGGTAATCAATACCAAGCGTTCCAGCAATTGAATGTAATTTTAATGTGTTGCAGCATCTAGGTTCACAACATAGTAAGTATCGTGCATTGCCACATCTAATGAAGCGTTGGCTAGGATAACTCCCGTAAGCCCACCAATTGTGAATAATGCAATGAATCCTAAAGCGAATAGCATTGGAGTAGTGTATCGTACTGACCCTCCGTAACATGTAGCAATTCATGAGAAAATTTTAATTCCTGTGGGAACGGCAATAATCATTGTGGCTGCTGTAAAGTAGGCTCGTGTGTCCACGTCTAATCCTACAGCGTACATGTGGTGAGATCACACAATAAATCCTAAAATACCAATTGAGAACATAGCGTAAACCATTCCTAGGTATCCGAATACGGCTTTACCTGAGAATGTTGATACTACGTGTGATACAATTCCGAACCCTGGGATAATAAGAATGTAAACCTCAGGGTGCCCGAAGAATCAGAATAAGTGTTGGTATAGAATTGGGTCACCTCCTCCTGCGGGGTCGTAGAATGATGTGTTAAAGTTTCGGTCAGTTAGTAACATTGTAATACCTCCTGCTAATACCGGTAGTGATAATAGTAGTAAGATAGCTGTTACAAAGATCGCTCAACAGAATAACGGTAATTTGTGTAATGTCATTCCTGGGTTTCGCATGTTAAGGATTGTAGTAATAAAGTTCATTGCACCTAACATTGAAGAGATTCCGGCTAAGTGAAGGCTAAAGATAGCCAGGTCAACTGAACCACCTGAGTGAGATTGGATTCCGGCCAGCGGAGGATATACTGTTCATCCTGTTCCTGCTCCTTGTTCTACGAAAGCACTTGCCAGTAGTAGAATTAGTGAAGGAGGAAGTAATCAGAACGAGATGTTATTTAATCGAGGGAAAGCCATATCAGGGGCTCCAATTTGTACTGGCACTAGGTAGTTACCGAAACCACCCACAAGCGCAGGCATACTTATTTATTTCCTATTGCTAGAAGAGTTGGACTATATCTTACGCCACTAAAGTGGGCTTCGCATTTAGTCTCTTAGGATACCTATGTTGGTTTCCTGCTGATTGCCCAATCATTTTGGGGTTTCCAGCAATTTACGAAATACAATGGCTACGCCTTAACCATGAAGAAAATCATTAAAAATGCGTGCGCAGTGATGATTACATTGTACAACTGGTGGTTACCGTTCAAGATTTGTACACCAGGTGATGCTAATTCCATTCGAATTAACACTGAGAAAGCTGTTCCTAACATACCAGCAAAGATGGCAAAGATAAGGTACAGTGTCCCAATGTCTTTAGCGTTAGTTGAGTAAAGTCATCGGATCATATTCATAGTTTATCATCAATTTTTCCTTATTTCTTAGATTTACGTCGAGGAGACCTCTCCGAGAACTGTTATAGTCAAGGTGACGGATTGGGAATACCCTTTATAACTGCAACGGTCTATATGCGACGCTGCCTTGGGGCCTACTATACGGACTACATGAGATTCGAACTCACAAGGATTCATCATCCAGACATTTAGCAAATGTGTTACTTCACCTATGGCAGATAGTCCTCCAAAGCTATACGAATGGGGGTTTTCACGATATACTTTAGCTAAAATAACGTAAGGGACGCGAGGGGAATCGAACCCCCAACTGTCCGATTAAGAATTCGGTTGTTTTACCACCGAAGGTTCTCAGGCACCGGAGGTACTCTGAGAATTAAACTATACGCCCTCTATGGGTCCAGGAAGATTCGAACCTCCAACCGAGTAGTTAAAAGCTACTTGCTCTACCATTGAGCTATAAACCCCTGGATGAGTTAATTATCAGAGTACCTTTAATCATTTCTGTACGGTTTTGTTTACTGAGTGAGCTTGATTCGAACAAGCATCGGACACTCCCAAAAAGTGGAGACTTGCCTATTAGTCGATCACTCACTATAGATGCGGGGCCCGGCCAGCGCAGCTGGACGAGGTTCGGGACCCCTCTCCTCTCCGGGTAACTCGGGCGTACCCTCGAACTGCCCAATCCAGGAATCGAACCCAAATTTACTATTTACAAGATAGTCGTACTAACCGTTGTACTAATCAGGCTGACGGAAATTAAGTCTAGATGATCTGCACGGGGCTCGAACCCGTACTACCACAGTGAAAGAGTGGGGTGCTGACCTGTTGCACAAGCAAATCGGGGAAGACTCGTGGACCTGTTAATAAAGCGTAGAATTCTCTATAACAGAAATGGTTGAGGTCGCCTCTGGAACTGCATTTCGGACCTCAAGTCTACAACCGAGGAGCAGACAGTAAGTTAATGCCCTTAGTGCTACATTTCTATAGTCTACACAAAGTGGTGCTTGCCTAGCTAAAGCTTATTCGTATTCAACACCACGTTCCAGATTCAAAATGGACGCCTGCTTTGACCGGAGTTACACCCCGGATCACGTTCTTGATTCATCACCTCCTTAGCCCTCAGATAAACCGAGCAGTAACAGCCAACCATGCCATTATGCGATAGCTAAAAAGGCCCCTTGGACTTGGTGCAATTATACACCGGTTTTCATCCCTCTTTTTGCAAAGATATTTATTCTTATTTTAACCGAGCCCGGATGCCATGCGTGCGCCTCTCCGATTTGAACGAAGATCTACTGCTCATGAGGCAATCGTGCTAACCATTGCACTAAGACACATCTAACTATACTTATATGTTATATCGTTCCGAGAGCTATTGATCGACCACTCACCGGAGTTAAAGAAAAAGGGGTTTGGCGGTAAGATAACCGAAGGAGTAAAACTAAATTAGGCTCCGTAAAGTAAACCTGATACACTGTAGTGTAAATCGTTTAAGATGATATTCGGTCAAATTCCGAAAACAAATGTAGGAATAAGAAGTGTTAAAAGAATCATGTATTCTCGTCGTGATACATCTTTTGCATAACCTAGATATTGGCTATACGCTCCGAAACAGATTCGGTTATATAGTCAGAATGAGTAAGCTGCACTAAAGACAATACCTGTACTCATTAATAATCCTACTACCGGTGATCGTTGGAATGTACCTGCTAATGCCAAGAACTCTCCTACTCAATTACTTGTTAATGGCGTACCTGCGTTGGCTACCGTAAAGAGTAAGAAAAAGACTGAGAACACTGGCATGTAAGATGTCATACCTCTGTAGTACCGGATAACTCGAGTGTGGAAAGCATCATATAGTACTCCTCCTACTAACATAAATAGGGCGGGTGATACAAAACCGTGGGCAATAGATAGCATAATACCACCTTCAATACCTTGGATTGTGTTACTGAATACTCCTGCTACTACAACACTCATGTGAGCAATACTTGAGTAGGCAACTAAACATTTAAAGTCTGTTTGTCGTAGAGTTGTTAATGAACTGTAAACAAGAGTAATTACCGCAATAGTTTGTACTAATGGGCTGAAGTACTCGGTAGCTTCTGGTAGTAATGGAATAAGAATTCGTAAGAATCCGTAAACCGCTAATTTTAGAATTAATCCAGCTAATACGATTGATCCTGCTAATGGAGCTTCTACGTGGGCTCGGGGTAGTCACATGTGGAATGGAACTAAGGGAGTTTTAATGGCGAAACTAAGGAAAATACCCAGTCACAAGATTTTCTGGCTATCAAAACTAATATCGGCTAATGAGATCATCTGTAGATCTGATGTACCAACGTTGTAAATGATAACTAGGAAAGATAGTAACATGAATAAGGATCCAAATAGTGTGTATAGGAAAAGTAGGAAACTGGCTCGAATTCGTGTTTCACTTCCTCCTCAAATACCTACGATTAAGAATAGAGGTACTAGCACTGATTCAAAGAAAACATAGAACAGTAATAAGTCTAATACAACAAATAGGGCAATTAAGAGTGTTTCCACCATTAAAAAGGCGATTAAGAAGTATTTAAGATTGTGTTTTACGTTCTCTCAGCTAGCTAAGATACAAATAGGCATTGTAAATGTTGTTAGTAATACAAAGTAAAGTGATAGTCCATCAACTCCAATGTGTAAATGACAGAAGCTAACCTGGTTAAACTCCTGAGTAAACTGGTATTGGCTTGAGTTACTATCGAATTCACCTCATAGAACCAGGGATACTAAAAAGTTAAGTAATGTTACAAATAGGGCAATTTGTTTCATTCTGCTTTCTGTTCCGTTTTGCATTGGGCTTAAGGCTAATACACCTAAAAGAGGGATAATTAGTAGCAATGTAAGCATGGTTTAGATTATTTGTTGACCTTTTGGTGAGTGGTGAAAGGGCATAAAAGGATCATTTCTGTTGCACAGCGCGTAGGGTGATCTGTATCCCACCGTAGGGGAAAGGGGTTTAGGCGGATAACTGCGGAGGGTCTATGCGTCTACTAGAATGGGCGGCGTCGAAAATCTATGGTCTTTCAATTACTGCTCGGGAAATAGATGATCGGTGATCTGTGAAATATAAGGCCAATTAAGAATAAGTTTTCCAACTTAGTTGAGACTATATCATCTAACCCCGGCGGGTCAGTAAAGCTAATAGTCGTTGAACGATAGTATATCACTACCGCTGCAGATAGGTTAGTTGTATAACTGTTCCTGCACTTCACCTTAATAAGGCAACCCTGAGGTGTTTACCTTTACCGAATTCGTAGACAAAACCTACGGTTAGTAACATTAGGAATGACATTCCAATTCAGAAACCATAAGTACTTACTTGGTATAGTGTCACAGCTAACGGGTAGAATACCGCGATTTCAAGATCAAAGATTAGGAATAAAATTCCCACTAAATAGTACTGGATAGCAAAAGGTGCTCGTACTTGATTGAAGATTGGATTAACAAATGTTTATTCTCCCCTGATCGATGGATTGCTTACCATTTCTAGTAAGTTAAGGCTATACCATCTAACACGGCCGAGTGTGTTAGTCAGTGACAATAGTCGTTGAACTGAATGAACAGCTGCAGGTTAATCGGAAACGATCGTTCTTGCAATAAAGACTGATAAGCGTATAGGGGCATAATCTTTTACCCACATTCGTAAGGAGTCACTTTTTCTGTGTCGGGTTTATGTACGGCTAATAGTACGTTAAGTAGTAGTAAAATCATTACTAATACCGGTACAAATAGGATTAATACTGTAATTGTCATTATGCTGTAAATAGTGATAATGCAAGTAGATTACTGCTATTTAATCATAGTGATGGAGATAGAATGAACAGAGCAATAACTAGGGTTAATACCGAAATTACATAGCTGTGTGTTGAGGCAAGAGTACCTGTTTGGCTTGTCACATCTGACTCTGCGGAATCAAAGTGAATTACTCGGATGATTCGTAAATAGTATGCAGCACTTACTACACTGGCTAAAATACCGATAAAGGCTAGGAAGTAGTAACCATTTTCAATAGCTGAGTACAGTACCATATATTTAGCAAAGAATCCTACTAGAGGAGGGATACCTGCCATAGAGAACAGACATAGGGCTAAACTTAAACCTAGTACAGGGTTAGCATAGAATTGTCCTTTAAGTTGTGAAATAAATGATACATCAGTTGCTCGGAAACTAGTATAACCAAAGGCCAATACAATGAAAAAGGCATTTAGGTTAGTTACTGAGTATTGCATTAGGTAGAATAGGAAACTAGTAATTGACTCTTCGCTGTTTACTGATAGAGCTAAGAGTAAGAACCCTACGTGTGAGATGGTTGAAAAGGCAAGTAATCGTTTAAGTCGGTACTGAGCTAATCCTACTACTGTACCAATAACTAGTGATAGTAAGGAGGTTGTAAGTAATAGGTTTTTTCAGATGTTGATTGAACCGCTGGGTTCGAGGCCACCCTGGCCGAGATATGCTCCATCAAATACGCTGGCAATACTTTCTGATCCGATTTGTAACTCTAATAAAAAGATAAAGATCGAAATTTTAGGCATTACCGTTAATCATGTTGTAACAATTGTGGGTACACCGTCATATACATCTGGGGCTCAGTTATGGAAAGGAGCAGCTGCAACTTTGAATAAGAATCCTACCGCAATGATTAATACTCCTAATACAATCGACAGGTTTTCGTTACCTGCTGAGTGAACTGAAGCAAAGGTGTAGATTCCTTCAAAGTGAGTTAGTCCTGTATAGGCATAGATAATACTTGACCCTAATAAGATTAACGCTGATGACAGAGCACCTAATAGGAAGTATTTAAGACCTGCTGATGTGGCTGATTCTGAGTTTCGATAGATTGCAGCTAGAATATAAACCGCAAAACTTTGTAACTCAATAGATAAGTACATTGATACTAAATCTGCACTTGAAATTAGGAATGAAGCTCCCATCGTTGTAAATAGAATGATTAAAGGGTATTCGGCGATACTTGGTACTGCACTATATCCTTTTACATCGCTATCGGTACTTGGAGCTCATGGTAATAGTAAGAAAGCCCCTACTGTGTATAGGAACATTTCCATAAATTGTGTTACGGTTGTAACATGGAATAGACCACTATATAACCCTAAACCGGATCCAATTGCCTGTACATATAAGCTATTGAAAGACAAGGCCGCGCTAAAGAGTAAAATAATAGCAGTAATTCGTGTTAATAGTGTTGGCGTGATAGTTGATGAATAAAGCGGGATCGCTAGTAATAATGAAGTTAGTCCAATTAAAAGCATTTATCTCTTTAATCCATCAAAGAGGATCTAGTTAGTTTAGATTCGAATTCATTACAACAGTTTTCTTAGTCGGGCCGATTTGCGTCGAGCCCAAATCTAGTTCATCCCTAGAAGCATCATTAAGCAAAACTTGGTGGACAGAAACTCTGGCCACTTTAGATATATACGAGTAGTTGGAATCGAACCAACATCCACTACTTGGAAGGTAGTTATACTAACCGCTGTACTATACTCGTTTCCATCTATAGAATTATGTCGAGTCGGGCCGATTTGCGTCGAGCCCAAATCTTGTTTAATTAATCAATGAGTTGTACGTAAAACTTGGGTCCCCCTATGATCGTTGACGTTAATAGCATTACACTGGAATCGAACCAATATGGCTATATCCGAAGTATAGTACTCTACCATTGAGCTAGCAATGCCGTCTAGTTGGGATACAAATAATGGGACTTGAACCCATACGGTTTATCACCACTGCTTCCTAAGAGCAGCCTGTCTACCATTTCAGCATATTTGTTGCAACGAGATCAGAAAAGGATCATTTCTGTTTCACAGCGCGTAGGGTGATCTGCATCCCACCGTAGGGGAAAGGGGGTTAATAGGGATTCTCTGGTTAAGATGCCGAAGAGTTATAAAACTATGAGTATAGGATTAAGAAAGCGATCATTAAAGCGAATAGACCTGTAGCTTCTGATAGCGCGAATCCAAGGATAGCGTATTGGAATAATTGAGGTCGTAGAGCAGGGTTTCGGCTAGTTGCTGACATCAGTGATGAGAAAACTAATCCAATTCCAACTCCAGCACCTGCTAGTCCAATAGTTGCTAGTCCAGCTCCAATGTATTTTGCTGCTTGTAACATATTTAAAGTAGTATTTGTGTAATAACACTGGTAAATCTCAGAGAACAACCGTGTAAACAGACATTTCAAGAGCAGCATGAATCGAACATACATAAGCTATTTTGAAGATAGCGATTTTACCGTTAAACTATGCTCTTATTATTAACATTACTAGGGACAAGAGGGAATCGAACCCTTAGAACGTAAGCTTTGCAGGCCCCGGACACAACCATTCTGCCGACCCGTCCCTCGGAGAGGTCTCCTCTTTTTGAACGAATGCTCAAAACAGCCCAACCTCCTTCTGGATTCGAACCAGAAAATCTTATCATTAGAAGTAATAGGCTATACCATTAAGCTAAGGAGGCAATTTACCGCGTTGTATACTATATGTTTGTTCTCATCCCAGCGCAGCTGGGACACATCGGAGATGTGCCTTCGGTGAGTGCCCGGTCACCCTCTGGGCCAGCTCCGCTGGTTTCTGCAAAGCAGAAATGACCTGTTAATAAGGGGGTTCGCTGGTATAAGGATGTGATTATAAGAGTGCTGTATTAGGTAAAATCTAAACTGATTCTCGGCTTGAGCTCATACATAGGACAATAGGTCCAACCATGGCTAATAAAAAGATAACCCCAGCAATGATTAATCAAAGCGATGCATAAGTGTATAGACCTTGCCCAATACTTTCGATTTGTAAGAAACTGGTAAAGTTGTTATCGGCAATTACCGGGTTAAATGCAACGTGAACGTTGGTTGTAAAGTCTGCAATAGCGTCGAGTCCCAGTACGGTTGAGTTAATGAAACTAAAGATTCCAAGTCAAGCGGGTGCATAAGCAGGTAACTGAACGAAACTTACTTGTAAGATAGATAATAGTTCGAAAAAGAACAATGAACTAATGATCGCTCCCAAAGGTAAATTTTGTGTATACTCTTGTCCAGTGTCAATTAACTCTACTAGTCGTAAGTTTAGCATCATGATTACGAATAAGAATAAAATGGCAATGGCACCTACATAGATAATAAGGTAAGCTAACCCTAGGTAAGCAACACCTAATAGGACAAGATAACCGGCAACGTTAATGAATACGGAGATAAGGAATAGTACTGAAATAACAGGATTTTTGGCTGTAATAACTAAAATACCAGATAGCACAGCACCAAAAGCTAATACGTCTAATAATAGGTTGTTCATTTAAATGTGTTTGCTCTAAATGGTTAAGAGCCCTTTACGTTAGTTAAAGTGCCTAAAGAATTATAGCTCGAAGATGATAGTCGTTACTTGGAATTGAACCAAGATCTGAAAGTTAACAGCTTTTCGCTCTACCGTTGAGCTATAACAACCAGTATGCAAAAATAGATAGATTATTATCAGGTGACTGCGATTCGAACGCAGAAAGTCCTTCTCCCAAAGAAGGCAGCAAACCAGGCCAGCTTCCCACCTGTAGTCCGACCCGCAGGTATTCCAGAACGTGGTCCAGGAGCAGAGCATCCTGACTCAATATGATATTATAAAGTTAAATGGTTTATTAGCACTACTTAGCTCATACCTTGCAGTACTTATACACGTAGCCTATTTAGAGGTAGTCTGCCTCTTACCATCCTTAGTATCTAGGAGGGAGCTTCGATCTTAAGATGCTTTCAGATCTTATCCTTTCCATACGTAGCTACTCTGCTATCCTATTACAGAACAGATGCACCAGAGGTATGTACCTTCAAGTCCTTTCGTACTGAGAAGATGTCTCCCTTTTACTATTCGTCCCTGCAAAAGATAGGGACTATACTGACTCCAATCTATTAACAACTAGTTATTTCTAACTAGGTTGGACTATACTATGTTCTATAGGAATAGAATAAAGATCTATAGTCTCTGAATAAACTTTTGTTTACTGCTGATTACTCATTAGAGTTTCCAGCAAATTATCTTTAACAACGCAAGTCATTTATAATCCACGTCGTATTGAACCCAACTCGCGTACTACTTTAATCGGCGAACAGCCGAACCCTTCCCACCTACTACAGCGGGAGGATGTAATGAGTCGACCTATTTAGGTTACTTTCTACGGCAAGAAAGCTCAGACTCTGTCATGTCATTGGTTACCTTAACGGCCAATGGTTAGGGAAAAGAATCGTTGAACAGATGCTGCTCTCAGCTCTGCTGCAAATCCTACGTACTCGTAAATTTTTGCAGTACACCCTATTTATCCTCGACATCGAATATCCCATTTATCGAGGTGCCAAACACCGGAGACAATATGAACTCTCGTCCGGTATCAGCCTGTTATCCCTAGCGTAGCTTTTATTCGTTGAGCGATAGCCATTCCATAATGTACTACCGGATCACTATACCCTACTTACGTATCTGCTCGACTTGTCGGTCTTACAGTTAAGCTTGCTTTTGCTATTACACTTTTCTTTTAGATTGGTTTCATTCCAATTTAAGCAAACCTTTGGACTTCTATGATATTTTATTATAGAACTCCGTCCCAGAGAAACTACCAGGCAGCCATTGTCTCTTATTCAAGGTTAGCCTTCATCGATGATTAGTCAAGGTCTTTCACTTTTGTCTAGTCGACTACCCTGTACCTACACCTAACGATCAACAATGGCAATAACTGCTTATAGTAAAGCTGCATAGGGTCTTCCCGTCTATTTGCAGGCAAACCGCATCTTCACGGCTAATTCAATTTCACTGAGCTGTGTGTGGAGACAGCGAGAGCATCGTTACTTCATTCATGCGGGACCATAATTAGTGGCCAAGGAATTTCGCTCATAATAATTATAAAACTAGCTTGCACTAGTCCTTGGACTATAACATTTATTCTTACACATAGCCTCTGAAGCCTAAGCCTGCTGATTTACCTATATCTAAGGTTATTCCAGCAATTAAAGTAAGATTAACCAGCTATCACTTGGTAGTTGGAGGCAGCTCTGCTACCTGAGGATCCTTATAGTTAAGACCGCTGTTTACTACCTGTTCAGCAAATGACGATAATCATCACCCGCTTTATTCAGTAGCACTGAGCAGAATTCAAGACTTATACAACTACATTAGTATTAGCAAATCTCTGTGTTTTTGGTAAACAGTCGCACTCTCCGATTTTGTGACACCGATGTTCTAGATCGGTCACCCTTATCCTCTAAGTTACGGGTGCAATTTGCCGAGTTCCTTCACACACNCTGAGGATCCTTATAGTTAAGACCGCTGTTTACTACCTGTTCAGCAAATGACGATAATCATCACCCGCTTTATTCAGTAGCACTGAGCAGAATTCAAGACTTATACAACTACATTAGTATTAGCAAATCTCTGTGTTTTTGGTAAACAGTCGCACTCTCCGATTTTGTGACACCGATGTTCTAGATCGGTCACCCTTATCCTCTAAGTTACGGGTGCAATTTGCCGAGTTCCTTCACACACATTAGCTCATCGCCTTAGTATACTCTACCTGCGCACCTGAGTCGGTTTAGGGTACGGTAAATTTAAACTACATCATTTTCCTGGTCCAATAACATGGACGTTCTGCAGTTATCCTCATCAGCCATGGCTTTCGCACATATACCTTAGAGACCGTGTTCACTCTAGGAAATCCAATTTTTCCTGACTACCCACTTACTTGAATAGTCAATAGAAACCCTTACGCATTCGGCGAGGAGAATTAAATCTCCTTTTCGTTACTCATGACAGCATTATCACTTCAGTTACGTCCAAGTAATGTAACACTACTCTTTTTCCGTACCAAATGGTCCTTTACCCATCAAACGAATTGTTTGAGGTGCAATTTCGGTTAAAAGCGTAGATCCGTGTATCTTCGGCGCAAGTCTTCCGGTTCCCAGGCGGAGCCCACATCAGAGATGTGCCCTAAAGGGTGGGAAATTAGACCACTGTACTGTTACGTACTCATAAGAAAATGGCTGTTACCGGGCACATTTCGTGGCTGTCATAGAAAACAAACTTCCTTAATTTCACTTAACTTTTATTCGGAACCTTAATCTGCACTCTGGGCTGTTTCCCTTTTGTCCACCCACCTTATCATGAGTAGACTGATTGCTCATTGTATTATAATTGTAGCTATTCTGAGGTTAACTTACAAAGGTAGGCTTTTCACGGCCCCCCATTTAGCAATGACTTGCATGTAAATCAGTGCTATACCGGCTACAATCCCAAATGAACACTATACTTAAATATATTTAAAGGACTGCCAGATATCACAATGTTAGATTCGCATTTCACGCCTTACCACAACTCATCAAAGAACTATGCAACGTTCACTTGTTCGGCCCTTAATAGCCTGGTCATGGTAAGATCACATTGTTTCGGGTCTATTCTAACGTACTACTTACCCACTATTTTGTAGTTGCTTTCGCTTAGATCCCTCGGAACCTCGCACGCTAGAATAAGTTGCTGCCCCATTATACAAAAGGTACGCCATCACAATATCATATTGCTCTGACTGCTTATATGAGTGCTAATTCAGGTTCTATTTCACCAGTCATCTACTTACTTTTTCATCGTTTCCTTTACAGTACTATTCACTATCGCTGAACATGCCATACTTAGCCCAGGAGATGGTTCTCCATTCTTAATACCAAATCAGTTTCTAAACCAATTCTACTAAAAACACAACTAATTTCACTCTACGGGACTATCACCCTCTCTGGTTGTATAACCTGTTCCAAGGTTTTGAAATGGAATATAATTGTATGTTGGCTGGTCCACGTTCGCTCGCCGCTACTTATGGAGTCTCGTTTGATTTCCTTTCCTCTGGTTACTACAATGTTTTGGTTCACCAGGTTAAAATCGATGGTTGGTTTACCCTAGGATCGCACCACTATTGTCTTGACTTCCCATGCATAGCACGACTCTAAAAGAGTCGCCCTACGGGTGGGAACTTAGTGCTTTTCGTGTATACACGTCCTTTTGGGCATGTTCGCTAGACATCCTTAACACTCACTTTGAATACTTGATAATACGTTCCATATTGAGATCGATACTTATATGTTGGGACCTCGCAATCAAGAATCATTTCTGTTTCACAGCGCGCAGGGTGATCTGTATAAGGGGGTTCGAGGGTTATAAATTCTAAAATAGGCGGCCCTTAAGATTTATGGCTAAGTCATACTTTGATGGTAAAGGCATTTAGTTTGTTTTTAGATGCGTATTGGTTAAAATCTAATGGTTGGCCAGAAGTGCTACTAAATGAACCGATGTGACCGTTTTCAACTGTTTTTCGTGGAATACTTCGTTGTGTAGGTAATCGTCCGGCTAACTCTACTTTAATTCCCATGGTCTGGTGTGGAAGGGAATTTGTTGAGGCTAAAGAAACTTTATTAAACAGCATTTTCTGCATTCGTAAAAAGTTGTAGTTACCTGCATTAAGAGCAATATACTGGGCCAAAATAGCACTGTCTAAATACGGGTACTGTAATCGAACCAATCTAAGCTCTACCTGCGTGCCAAATAATCGGGCAACAGCCATACCTAACGCATTGGTTTGAGTTTCGGTCAGACCAATATTCTGCGTACAGAAGTAAGGGACGTTTACCACTACTTTTCGATTAAATACTTTGTACATAGGTTTACCAGATAAGATTTTAGCTGATTTGAAAAAGGATTGAATTACGCGGTTGGCCATAATCTGAGTTGTCATCTTTAGGCGTAGGTCTTGTTAGACAATATGTTTATTCTTATTTAGGTCATTTGAGTTATAGGGACCAAAGGTAATATTGGCAAAGGGTAAGTAACACAAGCCGATGAAAGGATTTGAACCTTTTTTTTCACTATATGAGAGTGATGAAATAACCATATATTCTACATTGGCGGGGAAAGCTACAGAACGGCTGTAAGCCAAATTTTGTTATTGAAATCACTTATCTTGTTTATACGAGTTACTATTGTATTTTGGTGCGCAAGGGAGTTATGTGCGTGGGCTAATTTACTGTAATATTACCAAGGGCGTTTAGAGCATGCTATTATCACCTCGGACTTTACTTTAACATAGGTTAATAGTGATAGCTGTTCCTATAGCTTTCAGAGGGGCCCAATACGAGAATCGAACTCGTGTAACCCGCACCACAAGCGAGTGTTCTACCACTGAACTAATTAGACCGTAGAAAAGGGGTTTGATGGGGTAAATGCGTATTATACTTATACATGCTTATTCTTTGGCTAATTGACCAGTTCCGAGTGATAGACCTGCGGTAGTTGTTAATAAGAATAGGAACACTAATCGTAGATCTCCTAGACCTGTACCTCCACCTTCCGTTAGTACTGGAACAAACAGCAGTAATGTAAGTGAGATAAATCCTAAAATAATGTATAGCGCATATGAAGTAATAATACCACTATCAAGAGTAGCTAATTGTCGACTAGTATTGTAGAAAGATCCGGTTAATCCAAAGGGTCCTACTTTTTCAACTAGTCCTCGATCTAGTACTTTAGATGTAACTAAACCAAACCCTAAGGCATTGTTAATAATGTAGTTGTTATAGATAACGTCCACAAAGTATTTACCGTTAAAGAATGTATACATCATGTAACCTAGTTTATTCATAGTTAGGTTTACGGCTAAGTATGGTAATCGGTGGTAAAGTAGTAAAGCTGTTGCAGCCCCTAATGCACTACCTACTGCAGGAAGTAGTTTATAGAATAGCGGAATACTGAATTCAGCTTCTACAAGTGTAATGTGAGTAGGGTGGATAAATAGCGCTGACGATAGGAAATCGCTACCTGGACCAACAAAGGCATCTTTTGCTACATAACCAAAGAAAATAGCTAATAGAGATAGGATAACGTAAGGGATAACAACAATTAAAGGTTGTTCATGAGTGTGTTCATAATCACCTTTAGGAGCGTTTGGAGTAGTTAAGAATGTCATACTAATT
>CAIGRB010082750.1:14147-27811 GCA_903798255.1 Fraxinus quadrangulata | reverse complement strand
AATACTTCAAACACTTCAACAAAAAATTTGGGTCACACCCAAATTCCAACAATCTTTATCTTGACACGAATTTTACTAAGGAATGAACTTGCTTCTTCAACAATAACTAAAATATTAATTTCTTCAACTTATTTTTTATTATTGAATTGACTATGCACGCACACATCTATCAAACATTGGATAAATAAAACTTTGTTTTGGTAGCACTATTTAGAAGCCTTCAAGAATTATTTAAGCAGTTTAAAAAAACATGACACGAGATGACAATTTATCCATGCATTTATTTTTATTTCTCTTTGCTTGTGTGTTAAGCATATAATCTTGTAGTCGGATTGTACTTGAGTAATAAGTGCTAAGAGAGCAATTGTAAGAAAATCACAAGTTTCGAAGTGAAATTCTTGGAAACTTTGAATACTCAAGTGTAAAGATTTAAAAAATGAAGGACCTACTATGAAAATAAGAAATGGCTTGAGCTAAACCAAAGAAGACATTAAGGGACTAACTTGAAATGGAAGCACAACAAGGTTAATTAATTGAGTTTTCATCAAATCTTGATAGTTTAGTTAAAATTCTTATCATTAGTTAATTGTTAAATTTAATTTGCAATCAGCAACATCTATAAATTTGTGTTGTTTCAATTGAAGTAAACATTAATCGAGATCTTATTAAATGCGGATTTCTCGTAGAAATGATATTTTATTCGATGTCGTATACGTGAGGGATTTTAGCAAACAATAATTATATTTTTTCATATAATAATTTTTTTTTGTGTATGACAAACAGTTCATAAAATTTTTCAATCTTTTTATAGTTTTGTAGCTCTTTTTTATCTTAACAATGATCATGTGGACAAATCGAGGATTTGTTCATGTTGATATTTCAACAAGTAGAATATGTTTCAAAATTTTTATCAAAACCAAATAGGGGCTAAATTAACATTGACTCATCAGAAGCTTATAAATCTATAAATTTCGAGGAAAGAGTGAACATCAAATTCAGTATCATAATCAATCAGCAAACAAAACCCTAGTATGACATCTTCNGTATTATTATTATTATTATTATTATTATTATTATTATTATTATTATTATTACTACTACATCCAAGCAAGACCAATCATTTGGAAGAGCACAAAAGTTAAATAGAAAATAAAATAGAGAAAAAAGGAGCCCTGTAAAGTGCTTTTAAATGATTATTTATGTTTTGGTTTAAATGAAAATGTATTGTCGAACATGGAAAAATGACGATAAAATGTAGAAAGGTAAAAGGTAGCAAATGCCTTCTTTGCACCATTACAAGTTCACTACTTTCAAAGAATAAAATTTACATTCAATTCTCTAAAATACTCTACTAATTCGATCTTCAAAGCTAATAAGATGAACATCACTTCAATGTTAAACTCATTTCGACAAAAAATATTCTAATTGTCGACCATAGAAGCATCTAACTTTAATAAAAATACTAAGGAAATGAGTCTCATTCTAACAAACTGTGTGATGTTGCTAAAAGTTGGATAAAAGTTAGCGAATCTCCTAAAAATGATTTTACCAAACAAGCCCTAAGTAAGGCTCAAGAAATTTCTCGAACGTTCAAACTAGCCAATAAAAAATACATGGTACAAAAGGGCTCAACATTCGTTCCTGCAGCAGCTGTTAAATAACTTCGTTTGTTTAAACAAAATAAGCCCAACTATATAATTTATTCTTAGTATATGCCAAGAGAAAAGGTAGAAGAATATAAAATGGTCTGTCTGCAATCATATATGATCCAATTTATACAGTGGAACAAACCGAAAGTCATATGAGTTTAGGACCAAATAATATGGATTAATTGAAATAAATAAATAAATATTTAAACTTGTTAAAATTATTAAACAATGGTAAAACAGAGTCATTTTTTTGGTTGAAAAATGATCACTTTTTTTCTTGGTAGATTATGGTTTCTCGAACAAGAATTGGCAAGAAAAATAGAGTTTTTACTACATCCTATGAGCCACCTTCAAAAGTTTCCTCGTCAAAGGCATCATGCAAGGGTCCATTATCTCAGACTACTCCTCAAGCTAATATCTCTTCCTCATTGTGTCACACTACAAATGTTCAAGTTCCTACTCCATTGCCTCAACCTCTTCAGGTTCATGCCCCATTATCTCAGCCTCAACCTCAACTTAACTCATCACATGCAACCACATTGACACATGAGACCATTCTCAATTCCAACGGTAATAATTTATCTTTATATTTATGATATAAAATCATCCTAATGTATACATTTAATTAATTGATAGAATCTCAGTTTATTTGTTTATATATTCTCATTCTTTGAGTAATTTATTTCATAGATTCTCATTCTTTGAAGAGGAAAGGACATGGTCCTACAAGAGGCAAGGGCACTGATGATATCGTCACTGGAAAAATATTACTGGAGATTTCTAAAAAATTTGGAAGAGCTATTGGAAATCAGCAAACATGTTTGGCTAGTGAGTGTGGCTACGTCGTTCGATCATTTGCTACAATCCGTTACAGAAGGTGGATCGACATACCCAATGAAAAAAATAATAAATTATATGATCGAGTTTTGGTAAGTGATAAACGAATTCACTTTTTATAAAATTTTGTTGAATAGTTAACATTTATTATGAGATCAATTACTAAAGACGCACAAGGAGAAATTAACATTTATTATGAGACTCATTATAGTGAAAAGAAAGGGTGGGTAAACGATGAAGCACGAACAAGATATATACGTATATTAACAATTTATTCATCTTTATTGAAATTTTTTATATATTCAGCTATTAATATATATTCAATCTTCTCTCTTTACTTATATATAGGAGATGATTCTTCAGATTAAAGAACAACCCGTTCCAGAGGAATTTGAAGCCCCCACTGAACTTGAGATTATGCAGGAGGTTTTAGGAAAATCTAGAAGTTACATTAGAGGACTTGGACATGGTCCAAAACCTACCTCAAGCCACTATGTTCATTTGACATCGGTTGATACTGAGTCAATAGCTCTTCAAGAGAAAATACAGAAACAAGAGCAAGAATTATTATATGTGCGCCAAGCTTTCTCAATTTGAGACAATAATACATAAGTTCGTATTGAATCAAGTTGGCATATCTCCACAACAATCTGAACCAGCAACAATATTCAGCATGCCACGCCTTCTGATAATATATGAATTATGATTTGTTTATTTATTTGCTTTAAGTGTTGAGACATCTATTTTTCTTTATAGATTGGTTCGACCTAGTATTTTGTTTTTGTAAGTTATTATGTGATTGGAATTTTAATCACCTAATGATTTTTTTTTAATTTTTTCTAGAAATTTTATAAAGTTTTTATTATAAAAATTTTCCTCTAAAAATAATTAAAATTTTAAAAATTTTGTATTACATATTAAAATTTAGCCATACAAATGACATTGCTAAAAAAAGTTAAGACAATAAGCAAAGAGTGTTACAAAATATAATAAAAGCAACGGAAGAAGTACGTTGTACAACAACAACGCGCATTGCACGTTGTCGTATCTTTCTAATTTACGACAATATTAGATATTACAATATACAGGTGAGCATTGTAAAAAACCTATTGCAACATTTTTTGGCCGTTCCAAAAAATTGTTTTTCTTCTAGCGATTTTCTCCTCTAACTATAGAATTTTTAGTGATAAATATTTTTTATCGCAAAAAGTAGACCTTATTACATCACAAACAGTTTGTTGCAATAAATAAAAGTTTGTCGTCATAAGTTTCCCACCAAAAATATTTTGGCGCCTTATTTGTCTCATATTTTTGGCGACATTTTTTATTATTTGTCACAACTTCTCACATTTCACGACAACTTTTTATGTCGGCTTAAATTATTTGGTACTTATTTTTTTCATCACAATCTTCACGACACTTTAAAAATATGTCGTGTTAAGTCGCTTATTGTGACAACTTTTTATGTCGCGAAAAATTTTGTCGCGAAATCACAATTCTGTTGTAGTGTTCGCAGACTTTATTCTGAGGGTTAACAATAATTATATTCCCACCACATTATTTGTTAATCATTTCATATTTTAATTGCAATAAAGATTTTCAATTTTTGCCCATTTTTATATTTACAACTCTTTTTCAATGTATTTTTATATCTACCTTCAATTGATTAACGTATACTATTCTTGATGACGAAATCTGTCCAAATACTTTTGCTAGTGTTTAAAAAGTTTTTTATCGAACATTTGTTTATGATGTTTATCTTATTTATTTAAAATATGAAGAACAAATAAGTTATTTACTCCCCGTATAACAAAATTTTTAATCGTCATTAAGGACAACTTGTATTAATTTATGGAAGGTTGATGATTAAAATGAGTAAAAGTTGAGAAAATTAAAATAAGGTGTTAATTAACAAAAATATGGTATCAATACAATTATCCAATTTAATATTTGTCACTAGCTTCTTTGTGAAATTGCAAGGCAAATGGGAAATAGGTCCCCACTTGTGGACAGTAAACCGTGTGTTCCTTTCGATCCCTGTTTGAGTCCTATTTTAGAGTAGATTTTGAAAAATGTGTTATTAATAAGTATGAATTTTTTTTTTGAATTTATTATTTTATTTAGTAATGTTGATTGAGAAAAATAAAATTGAAGGAGTAAGGCTCAAACGTCTTCTTCTTTTCGAGTTGAGGTCCGTTATCCAATTTTTGTTGTTTAATTTGTAATTTATCAATTAATTATTGACACGTCATCATTTTATATCAAAATATCACATATTTTTAAGCATAAAAATTAGTTAAAAAAAAAAAAGTTGAACACGTTAATTTAAAATAATGTATCAATAAATAATTAAATGGGCAGCAAAAAAAATGAACGGCAAATCTTAGCTCATTTTCTGTCATCGGCCTCCTTTTTTAAAGAAATACTTTTTCTACTTTAACATTTGGATTTATTTGATTATTTGAAATAACAAAGTAGTACAATAACATACATTGTAATTGGGTCAGTTGGTGGAGGGCCCCACCACCCAGAGCAATTGGCGTCGTTAATTTATCCCACTGCCGACGAAACACCAAAAGTAAACAGGGAACCCGTGAAAAATGAAAATTCAAATCCCTGTGCCCATGATTTGCGTGGCTGATGGACCCCTACGCGCATTCTAAAGTATATTTTGATAATTACCATCTCATCGTAGCATCTTCAATACTTTTTATAAATTACTAGTTTTGGTCCGTACAATGTACGAATTTTGTAATTTTGAAGGTTATGTTAGTATAACAAATCTACTAAGCAAACATGCGGAAAAAAAAACACTTATTTGGAACATTTAAAAACCAAAAAATGAGTTATAATTTGCACTTCACATCTGTATATTATAAAATGTGTACGACATGCCTGAGGAGATCTCAGCATATCAAAATGTTGATAGATCCCTAGAAAAGAACGATGAACAGGATTAAACAAGACTTTGTGTCCATGTTGATTGCAACACTTTTAGATAGTCTTGGACATATTTGACATTCTTAAAACTCGTCAAACAAGCAGTTGTAGATGAAGAATGAAGTTGCAAGTATGATTTCCCAGATTATTAAAAAGAACATCATGGAACTGAACAAAGGACTTCACATTGCAGAGAAAGAATCATTTGTAAACATACTTTTCGAAAATGGATCTGAATTTGTCTGTAACTCATAATTTTTACATATTTTATCCTTCGGTACTGATTCTGCCTTCAATGGGGTCCTCGGCACATTAAAGGCCTCTTCGTTCGAGTCATTTGTATTACTTATAGGAAGTAATCACGTCCAACACTGTGTCTAGAACATGTTCATGAATGAAAGTACAATAAAAAGCCCAAAATAAAAAATCACACTTCTGAGAATTGACATATATTTAAAGAAGAATTGAACGCTCTCTTCGACTAATATATACTTGGGTGCTGCGATGAAAGTAGCGTACTTTGATAAACGGTCTACCACGATAATGATAGTGCCTAAATCTCTAACTTTTGGCAATCCAACAATGTAATCCATCGATACACTTTCGAATGGTCTCGTTGGACGGAAAGGGGCTCCAGCAAGCCTGTATTTTTCTGATGATCCGCCTTATTTTGTTGACTAACAAGACAAATTTTCACATAAGTTGTAATGTCATCCTGCATTTGAGCCAGTACTATGCACGTTTTAATAGTGCAGAAATGCGTTCCCCTTCTAGATGTCCTGTCCAAATTGTGTCGTAGCATTCTGTGATTAGTGACTTCCGTAAATCTTCGCCCTTTGGGACATATATGCAGTTTCCTTTAGTCTTTACTAGACCCCCATCGAGCTAGAACTGTCAAGTTTTGCCCTATTTGATGAGGTCAACCAAATATTGAGTAGCCGGGTCCTTATCTAAAAGTACTTGAATTTGGTCCCTTGTGTTTGTGGTAATTATTCTTCCTGAAAGAATAGCCACAGAGCAAATGGTGGGCAAGTTGGCCCCGTGACTAAGAGCATCGGCAACATGATTGTTAGATCTGTGACGCTACTCTAGTATAAAATTGAACTCTGAAATAAGTTCCTTCCAGCGAGCCTATGTGCTTGATAGTTTCGGTTGGAACATGAAGTGACTAACCGCATTGTTATCTGTCTTCACGATAAATGGAGACCTAAGCAAATTGTACCGCCATTCCCTAAGGCAATGGACTATCGCCAACAAATCTTTTTTGTGCGCCAAGTAAGGACGTTCTGCCCGATTCAGCTTTTACCTCTCATAGGCTACCGGATATCCTTCTTGCATAAGGACTCTACCAAGTGCAAAGTCTGAAGTATCGGTATGCACTTCGAACGGTTTGGTCATATCCGGTAAGGCCAACACCGGGCTAGTCTACATAGACTTCTTCAACTTTTCGATTGAATTTTGGTATTGGGATGACCAGTCCCAATCCTTATCCTTCTTTGTCAATTCAGTAAGTGGCAATGTAATTTCTGAGTACCCTTTCACATATCTTCGATAGTAATTGCATATCCTGATAAATGAAGGCACATTGTGGACATTCTTTAGTGGTTGCTAATCTTTGATAGCTGTAACCTTCTTCGTATCCATGCGAATCATGTCTTGATTGATAATGTGACCCAAGAAGCTAATAGACGTTTGAGTGAAGAAGCATTTTGACGGTTTGGTATAGAGTTCTTTTTTCCATAGCCGATTGAAAACCTGCTTCACATGTTGCACATGTTCCTCTAATGTCTCATGTAGATTACTATGTCGTCTAGGTACACTACTACAAAATCGTCCAAGAACCCGTGAAGTACTTGATTTATCATCGTACAAAACGTTACTAGAGCGTTTGTCAAGCCAAAAGGCATCACCTTAAATTCAAAGGCTCTGTATATTGTTACCACCGTAGTTTTTGCCTCATCTCCCTCTTTGATCCGAACTTGCTAGTATCCGGACTTGAGATCAATATTTGTATAGTATCTAGCTCGGCTCAGTCGGTCGAAGCAATCGGCGACCAGAGGAATATGATAACTATTCTTTACAGTGATCTTGTTTATGGCTCGATAGTCGCATCACATTCTAAGAGAACCATATGCCTTTTTATGAAATAACACGAGTGCTCCATATGGTGATTTCACCGGCACGATAATCCCATTTTCCAATGTTTTTCTCAATTGTTTCCGAAGCTCTTCAAGCTCCGGGTCAAAACATACGATAGGGTGCTCCAAAATCAGTTCAATCTCATGATCAATCACCCTCATTGGTCGCAATATCTTTGGTAACTCATTCGACATAATGTCCTTAAATTCCTTAATAAGCATTCTCATAGGTTTTGGAATAGGACCAGTCGCCTATTCGATCTCCTCTAATCGAAGAGTACACAAAATGAAGGTTTATTCGTTTTGAAACCTTTACCAAATTGCATGGTCGAGATACTCTACTTGCCTATCTTCCCAATTTGTGTAGTAATGATGCATGGTTTACTACCCATCATAATTAGTGAATCGAAATATAGCAACACTACTATCTTTGTATCCCAAAGATATTCCAATCCCAGAATGAGCTTGAAATCGTCCATCGAACTGCCGATAGATTTGTCCTTCCTTCAAAAGGACCTGCTTTGATTGACACAAATTTCGCTACTCCCGTTATTGGTTGAGCAGCGGAGTTGATTGCTTTTACTTTCCAATTACCTCTTTCCAGAACAAGTCCGAGCCGCTCAACTTCGGTACTTGCGAGTGTAGCACCAGTATCTACCATAGCCCTGATTGACTTTCCATTGATCCTACATCAATGTACATTAGGCCCTTCGACCTACAAATGCGAGCCTTCGATTCTTCTGTCCTTACCTCTTTCGAGGAGACATATCATTTTTGATAGCGCGGTGCGATTGTGTATTGCACCGATGTGAAAATGCACCAACTACATGCTCATCCTCTTCGGAGTTAGTCTCACCATGACAGCTAGCTTGTGGGATATCTTGCTTTGAACTCATCTCACCATTTGCTAGTTGACAATATGCATCCACCATCCTCTTCTGAGGACATTCCGCCACCCGATAGGGTCCTTCACATAAAAAACAGATCAATTTAGGAGTGGCACCAGATTTGCCCTTCTTTGCTTTTCCTTTATTTCAACTGTTACTGTTGCTACAGTTATAGTTTTCTTGAAAGTTACTATAACGGGTGCCTTGATAGGCTCCTCCCTTATTCTGAGAGTAACGATTTCCCCCATTAGATTTTGAGCTGGGTCTATAAGGTTTGTTTCCACCTTCAATAATTTGACTATTCCCTGAAGGTCGATCTTTCCTCGACTTGGGTTGATAGTCACTTAAACATTCGGTAGCTCCTATGACCGTGCTCAAATCAGTAACCTTCTGTCTCTGAAGCTCCGTACGTGTCCGCGGTTTCAACCCTTCTATGAAGGTGAATAGCTTGTCATTTTCCAACATGTCTCGAATATTCAACGTATGCTCTGAAAAACTTTCACATACTCACTAATGGATTTAGTATGTTTCAGCTCTCATAGTGCCCGTCGTGCCTGATATTCTACATTTTTTTGGGAAAAACTGAGTTCTGATCGCTTCCTTGAAGAGATCCCAAGAATCTATTCGGATCTTGTTGACTTGAATATCAGCATACTTTGTCTGCCACCATATTTTTGCATTTCCACCAAGATACATGGTAGCTGTTGTAACATTTTTTGCTTCAACTTCGATTGAAGCCGCAAGAAATTATTGTTCCATATCAAACAAGAAGTTCTCGACTTCTTTTGCATCGCATGCCCCTCCATAGGTACACGGTTTCGAAATTCTGAGCTTGGGAGCATACTCATGTGTGGGGGCTTGCCCACTGCCCACTGCACGTTGAAGTACTAGTAATTGAGCTCTCAATGCTTCTATTTCTTCCTGCAGATCAGGCAGGATAGGAACAACTTCATTCATCGCTGTGCAATCTCTTCGAATTTCATCCAATTGGATATGTAAATCACGAATTTTCGTTTCCGCCACCTCGAATTTTTTCTCGAGGCCCTCCACCCAATATATGAGTTGTCACCTCAATTGCATCCACACACTATTTTGTATTCCTTTTTTGAGGATCTACCACTTCCGTGGTGTTCGATTCAATTGGATCCATAGATTTCTTATCGAGTGTCTTGAACTGCCACTCTGATACCAACTTTCACTGGGTGTCTTTCTTCTTGGTATAGAAAGAGACACCGTGCGACAATAGTCTGCTCCGCTAGACTACCTTCCTCATTCTCTCAGTAGTTTTGGAACGAAGGAAAATTTGATTACAATTTGTAGAAGCTTGCAACATAAAATTGAAATGCATCGAAAGTAAATTGATCATTGATTGCTTGAAATTACAATTGATGAAAGCATGAAATTACAATGGCTAATGCGGGGACGAACATTAGAAAGCTTGAAAGATGTTTGAAAGACTAATACCCCCTATAATAACATTCGGAACAAAAACCTAAGTGATAGGAGTATACATTTAAATGACGATAAATCATACTAAACGTTTATTAATATCAGAGTTATTTTACAATTGAAATAACTATTACAATGGAAAGGAAATTACAACTCAAACTAAACTAATATTTACAAAATACTATCGAATTTGGGCAAACTGTAACTGCGATTGGGTCAAGGGGCTTAAACAAAACTGTGGCTCTTGACACCATGTATGTTTCTCATTATTTCAATTTTTTTTAACATACTTATTTTCAACCACGCATTCATATAATAAAATATTCTACATTTAAACTCAAAATTTTTTCATACTTTTTAAAAACACATTCTCCAAAAATTTACTATTCAAAATAATATTTAAAAAAAATGACCATTGAACATGGATTGAATATGAAAAACAAAGTAAAGTAAATTAAATGGAATCAAATAGGGGCTTAAATAGAAATTTTTTCAATTTATGTGATAATAATGTCTATTCATTAAAAGTAGTAGTTCATATTTTATCTACAATAAATTTCTGTCCATTGAAATTTCATCACATTTGTGCATTTAATAGAAAAGAAAAAATAATAAAAATGAAAGAAAAAAATTTAATATGAGAGGAGTGAGAAATATTAAATTATGATAACTTACTTCATCTAGAAGAGTCTTTACAAGTAAACAATCTTTTTGCTTTTTTTTTTTTTTTAACATGTTAGATATTGTTCTAGACATTTTACATTGAAGAAGAAATTTTATAGATATTGTCTATTTTAATTTATGCGAAGAATTTTTTTAGTACAATCCACATTAGTGTCGAAAATGTTCTTTAAGTGGTGATGATCCCAATATAGGAGTTCATCCCGAGGTCCAACCCCGAGGATGAGAGGGCCCACTTGATGGGATTCCCCATGATCTCCTTGGGAGTAACCTTCCTCAAGCTGGGAATCCAGATCTATTAAGGTTTTACTCTATGTCAAAGCTGGACCTACCTCAGGGAGAAAAGACCTACTATTATTGTGATATCTGATACTAAGTGGACTCTATCATCGGAATTCTATTCTAATCCAAACACTTGGGAATTACAGAATCAGACAAATTGCAACTTCAAATAATGATAGAACTTCTACGAATCTCAACATTGTGATTCTACTAGGATTACACCACTAACCTCTATAAATACATCATTTCAATTCATTATTAAGGTATATTTTTAACATAATTCTCAGCATATATTCTCTCAAATTCTCTCTCTGACTTAAGTATCGTAGTGACGATGATGACACATCTTGACGCCTTTGTTTCAGGTACCGGAAGATCTCGTTCGTATTCATTTTCAATCGTCAGACTTGCAAATCAGGAGGTACGATTTTTGGTAGCATTAAGTGGTATTGAGTAACCGTTCAAATATAAATGCATTTCGATTTTATTGAAGAACGTAAAAGTGTTCTATTATCACGTACGTGACCATAAATATCATTACCCAATTAATTAAATGTCCTTGGTCATCCCCACAATTCAACCTACCAATGCCAATTGCTTGGCCCTTGCAAAGTTTGACCCAGTGGTAGTTGTGGAAGTTATTGATGGCCCTATTCAAGTATTCATCAAATAAATGTTTCTTTCATTAGCTTTTCCTTCATCACCAACAACATATTTCATTTTGTGGTATTGAATGACATTCCGACACATGTGGTGCATTGAATTAGATTAGATACAAAGTAATTTAATTTTATCCAACATTGCTATTTAGGTTCCACAGCTCACAAAATCGTTTACATGTCAATTAAGGTGAATGAAATTAATCTGAACATTTAAAGATTTATATGAATTTATTATAAAATTTGAGTATATTCAATATTAGACTACTGCAAATTCTTTAGATATTTAATATAATTTTTTGTAGACTTTAAAAAAAGTCTTTAGAAGCCACGTATTATTCAATTTGTTAATGACTTTAGAGCAATTTCTATTTCTTCATTTTTTATCTTTCATCCCTCCATAGTACAAACTTTAGAGCAATATCAAACACTGATATATTTTTTTATGAAAAAGAAGGTAATATTTTTCTCTCTTCAACTTCATTTTTTCTCGTTCTTTAACGTTCTCCTTTTCATTTTCTTCTCTTTCTTCTTTTTCATTGTTTCTCCCATTTCTCCAGGTAAAAAAGGGCAGTTTGTTATTAAAAAAAAAACTTATTAACATTTAATTAAAAAAATAGATTGATATATAATTAAATTATTATATATTGATTGGTTTATAGAATAACTTTCTACAAGCACATGTCATGATAATGACTTATTTTTCAAAACTATTACTTTTATTATTTTGTGATTTTTTTTTGGTTGTTGCGTGGTTCAACTATAAAAAAGTTGCTTTAAAGAGTATTGATGCTTTTTTTTATATTTCTTTTTGTGTGGAGTTGTTTTTATCCAACTTTAGTTATTTCATTTACTTTGAGGTCATTATCATGTAAATGATATTTTGATGACTATATACAATAATAAGCATAAGAAAGAAATAATGTCAGTGAATGGAAAGCTACTATAATTGATGATATGCAGAGTTAAGTTCGGCATATTAATAATTGTAAGGCCCAAACCACACACAATATAAGAATCGAGATGCAAGAATAATTGAAAAAAAACTGAAAGTAAATTGCAGAAATTAAAATGAACATAAAGAATTGTTTCGGCCTTAGCTCCGGAGGTTAGGTGACCGCTTCTATCACCTACTTCTCCCATTGAGCATCCATGAAAATAATTATGCTCGGTTGAACTAAAACAGCCCAAAATGGCAATGTAGATTACAAATGTTCAGAGAGAAGAGATATAAGACTTATCTCTTAAGTACAATGACATATCTACAAAGATTCACCAAGAAATCTTCAAATAACCCTTCGAACAAACACTAAGTAACCCCAACAGAGAAATCACTCAGATCCTCACAGTATTCACATAGAATATTATAATACGAAGGCTAATCTATCATAGACGACACTTAAAATCTCTGATTTTAAGTGATACAAACGAAGAACATCAAACTCTAGCCGTTCCTCCCTCTTCTCTCTATTTTCTCTCAAACTCGCAGGAGCTCAGAAGACTCCAAAAGAAAATTGAATCATCTACTGCCAAAAAACCATCAGCCCAAGTATATAGGTCATATTTAATCCAACAGCCATAAGTGAGCCATGTGTCAATCATCAGAATAAAGAACGCTTCATTGATAAAAGCGCATATTGCAAACACAATTTAAGCCAAAGTACTGAGAGCACCAAAGAGAGTCAAGGTTCGAATCCAACATTCTCCATCTTGCTACCAGATTTTGGACTGTTAGTGCATTCAGGAGCATCATCACAGTTCATTTTCACTTGCTCTAAGTACTTATATTAGAATCACAAAGAATCAATGGAAATGAATTTAAGACAGTTCAAAAACTTGTTTAAAGGAATCACTTTAGTACCCATATCTGATAAATTATTTTGGGTTGTAATCTTTTCAACTTTTATTATTTTCTTAGAAATAACATCTCTAATGAAGTGATATTTAACATCAATGTGCTTAGTTCTATCATGAAACATAGAATTTTTGCTAAGATGAATAACACTTTGATTATCAGAGAACAAAACAGTTTGTACATCAACAAATCCAAGTTTAGATAGTAAGTCAGTTAACCACATTCCTTCTTTTATAAAATCAGTGCCATATATATATACATACATACATATATATATATATATATAT
>CAIGRB010082750.1:0-13808 GCA_903798255.1 Fraxinus quadrangulata | reverse complement strand
TATTATCTCTATCACCAGCAAAGTCTGAATCAGTGTATCCCTTTAATATAACACCTTCTTTATTAGATTTAAACACTAAACCTAAATCAGCAGTACCCTTTAAGTACCTTAGTAACCATTTTAAAGCATTCCAATTATCTTCATCATGATTACTCATAAATCTGCTTAATATACTAATGCTATGAGCAAGATTAGGCATAGTACAAATCATCAAGTACATAACCGAGCCTATAACATTAGCATAAGGAATCCAGGACATTCTAGCATATTCTTCTTCAGTTTTAGGATAGCAATCAGAAGACAATTTGTAATGATTTACAAGGGGTAAAGTCACAGGTTTGCAATCATACATATTGAATTTTTTCAACACTTTTATCACATAATCATGTTGGTTTAAAAACAACAAATCATTTTATTTATTCCTTACAATTTGCATGCCCAAGATTTTCTCAGCTGTACAAAGATCTTTCATGTCAAACTCAGTTTTCAACTTAAGTTTAATATTTTCAATGTCACTCTTATTACAGCTAGCAAACAACATATCATCCACATAAAGGACCAAATATAAGGAATTGTTACCTCCATTACTTTTGTAGTATAAACATGTATCATACTGACTTCTTTTGAAGCCTAATTTCAACACAAACATATCAAACATTTTGTACCATTGTATGAGAGCTTACTTTAACCCATACAATGATTTCTTCAAGAGACACACAATATTTTGAGGATTACCTTTTTCAAAACCAAAGGTTGTCTCATGTAAATAGTTCCATCAAGTTCACTATACAAGAAAGCAGTCTTAACATCAAGCTGATCAAATTTCTATTTAAATTGAGCAACAAGAGCAAGTAAGCATCTAATAGTAGTATATTTAACTACAGGAGAAAAAATTTCAGTGTAATCAATACCTTCATTTTGGATAAAACCTTTAGCTACTATTCTAGCTTTGTATCTTATGTTATTACACCCACCTTCACCATACTTAATTTTATATATCCATTTACAATCTATAATTTTTTGCCCTTTAGGCCTTTTAACAAGTTCCCAAGTTTTATTTTTAAATAGAGAAGACATTTCTTCTTCCATAACAGCTTTCCAGTTTCCACTTTCTTTACAATATATGGTATCATCATAAGAGTTTTGTTCATTTTCAAATTGTTCTTGATAAATAAACAAAGATAAAATTTTCACTATCAAATTTGGTGGAGGGCCTAATATGTCTCCTCTCTCTATCCCTTGTGAGTTGATACTCATCAAGGGGTAGAGGTGAAGAATCAGATTGGTCAATATGCTCAATTTGTTCAGTTTCAGGCAAAATGACATCTTCTTGTTCTATGTTTTCAATAACAGGTTCAGAAGAGTCCAGGTGATTATTGGATGACTCCACCTCAATTTGAACATCCTTTTTAGTTAAACCATTCTCTTTTCCTTCAAGGCAAGGCATCAAAGATTAATTGAAAATGATATCTTTTCTAATTATTACTCTGTAACCCTTTTCCGATTTTACCCACAGTCTATACCCTTTTACGTGTTCATCATAACCCAAGAAAACACATTTAAGTGATCTAGATTCTAAATTACCAATGTTTTGATGAGCATATGCAGCACAACCAAAGACTTTCAGGTAAGAGTAATTCACAAAATTATTGAACCATACAACTTCAGGAAAAACAAAAATCTAAAGCACCTGTAGGGCTTCTATTAATCAGATAAGCAGCAGTCTTAACTGCTTCCCCCAAAACATTTTTGGCAGACCAGAACTCAAAAGCATACATCTAACTTTATTTAATAAAGTTCTGTTCATTCTTTCAGCCATGCCATTTTGTTGTGGAGTGTATGTAACAGTCTTATATCTCACAATACTATATTCTTTACAAAAATTATTGAATTCATAATTATAGAATTCCAAACCATTATCAGTTCTCAAGATTTTTATTTTAAGGTCAGTTTGATTCTCAACCTGTGTTTTCCATTCTTTAAAAAAGAAAAGGTCTCATCCTTAGATTTCAACAAAAATACCCAAATTTTTCTTGAGAAATAATCAATTATTAGCAAGTATATTTGAAACCAGATAAAGCAGACACATCAGCAAGACCCCACAAATCAGCATGCAAGTACTCAAGTTTTTGCTTAGATTTATGTGTTCTAGTTAGAAAAGAAAGTTTAACTTTTTTTTTTTTTTTCCTATAATGCATTGTTCACAAGAATCAAAATCATCAATGTTTAATTTTCCAAAAACACCTTTTGATTTCAGAAAATTCAAACTCTTTCTGCCAATATGACCAAGTCTTTCATGCCACAGTTTTGCTAAAGTATAGTTTTCAGATATGGCAGAAGCAGTTGGCCCAACAAATATTTAGCTTTTAAGTAATAGAGACCATATCTCTTAGGGGCAGAAATAATCAAGTCATTTCCTCTAAGAATTTTGATACATCCTTTCCCCATATTAATGTTAAACTCCATATCATCTAAAATGTCTAAGGACACTAAATTCCTTTTCAAATCTAGGACAAATCTAGTTTTCTTTAGAACCAAAATATTTCCATTTTCTAAAAGGAGTTTAACGGTCCTTATTCCATTTATTTTGCAGGCATAGTTATTTCCCATTATTACTTGCCCTCCTTTGGTTTTTTCAAAGTCAATAAAGCAGTTTTTGTTTGGGCAAATATAAAGAGAGCAGTCTGAGTCAAGTACTCATTCATCACTAAGTTTCTTTTCTGCGCTTACAAAGACTAAACCATTCTCAGTTCTGGTTTTAGTGTAAGCCAATGCAATGTTGCCATCTTCAAAACCTTTTTCTTTTGTTTTATTTTTATTTTTAAAACAATCTTTAGCAAAATGATCAATCTTATCACAATAATAACATTTCTTACCTTTAGCATTATTATAGGTCTTATTCTTATCAGTCCACCTTTTATTTTCTTTTGAAAAATTTGGATGATATTCAGATTTACCAAATTATTTTCCTTTTGACAACAAGTTTATTCCAATGTGACTAGTACTTGACTCAGCCTTAATTTCTTGTGCCTTATTTTTCAAGGCATTGATTATTATATTAGTAATAAGATCATCTCTACCATATTCTAGGGCAACCTTAATGTCTTTATACATGTCACTTATGGAGTTTAACAGAACTACAACCAACTGATCTTTTGAAAGTTTTTTATCATAGTTGGCCAAGTCTTGGGTAAGTTTTCTAAATCTATTTAGGTTATAATCCAAATCAATTGAAGGATCTATTTTAAAAGAAAAGAATTGTTTTAAAAGAAAACATTTGTTTGGAGTGGTTTTGGTTACATATTTGGCATCAACTTTGGTCCACAATTTAGAGGCTGTTTTCGTTTCACCAATACTTCTAATCACATTTTTCAGTTAAGTACAAGAAAATAGTACTCCAAGCCACTTCTTCAAGTTCAACTTTTTTAGTAGGAATTAATTCAGGAGGCCAACTATCATCCAAAGCTTTAACACACCTCATTTGCATTAAAATAGCTTTCATATTCTGACTCCACATGTTAAAATCAATTTTTCCATCAAACTGTGTACAAGAAAATATTACTCTAAGCAATTTCATCAAGTTCAATTTTCTTAGCAGTAGGCATTTCGACAGGTAGGGTTCCATCTAAAGCCCTCACACGCTTCATTTGCATTAAAATAGCTTTCATTTTCTGACTCCACAAGTTAAAATTAATTTTTCCATCAAACTGACTAACTTCAGACATAAGACAAATTACACAGTATGCAAAATCCAATCAAGAGCATAGATTGGACATAATAGAAAATCACAGTAATACACACAGTAGAACAAAATTTTCAAATAACAGTTACTTTCAGAGAATGTGCAGATCAAGTATTCTAAAGAAAACACAATATTAGAGATCACAACACTATGTTTCACTGATTTCTCTAGTAAGATTATCCAAGTAACACACTCGTACTTGATTTATCTCAGATTCCAGGAGTCTCACATGAGCCACTGGACAAAGATTAATCTCCGAAGATCCAAGCAATTTGCTCCTCAATTCAGGCTCTTATACCACTGTAAGGCCTAAACCACGCACAATATAAGAATCGAGATGCAAGAATAATCGAAAACAAACTGAAAATAAACTACAGAAATTAAAATGAACACAAAGAATTGTTTCGACCTTAGCCCTGGAGGTTCGATGATCGCTTCTAACACCTGTTTTTCCTGTTGAGCATCCAAGAAAAGAATATGCTCGGTTGCACTAAAATAGCCTAAAATGGCAACGAAGATTACAAATGTTCAGAGAGAAGATATATAAGACTTAACTCTTAAGTACAATGATAGATCTACAAAGATTCACCAAGAAATCTTTAAATGACACTTCGAACAAACACTAAGTGACCATAACAGAGAAATCCCTCAGATCCTCACAGTATTCACATAGAATATTACAATACGAAAGCTAATCCATCATATACAACACTTAAAATCAGAGATTTTAAGTGATACAAACGAAGAACATCAAACCCTAGCCATTTTTCCCTCTTCTCTCTATTTTTTTCCAAACTCGCAGGAGCTCAGAACACTCCAAAAGAAAATTGAATAGTCTGTTGCCAAAAAACCATCAGCCCAAGTATATAGGTCATATTTCATCCAACAGCCGTAAGTGAGCCTCATGTCAATTATCAGAATAAAGAACGCTTCATTAATAAAAGCGCATATTGCAAACACAACTTAAGCCAAAATGCCAGGAGCACCAAAGAGAGCCAAGGTTCGAATCCAACAATAATATTAAACGTTAGAAGATTCTTCTCTTTTCTTTTCTGCTCGTGTGTACTGGAATATTATAAAAAAAGGCTTTTGTTTTTTAGTTATTTATTTATTGTGACTTTTAATTTTTATATTCTTTTAAAAAATGTTATTGACATGTATAATGTAAATTTATTAATATTTGTTCCTAATTATTTATGTTATGAGTCATTTCATCATTTAAGTTGTGGTTCAATATAAATGATTTACAATAGGTTATGTAGAAATATAGCTTTACAAATTTTTTTTTCCTTCTAAAACGATTATATTAAAGTCAAATTGAATTCCATGAAAGTCCACACAAGTATATGGAACACTTTTATTTATTCTGTTTTGTCTATAAAAATCAGTAAAAGTTTATTAATTCTACAAAACTCAATCACTTAATTTTTTTTCCCATAAAAGTAAAAGTTGAATACCTTAAGTGATTGGGTTTCTTAAACAAGACTAAAATTCCTACATTTAAAAGGTTCAATCACTTAACTGCACTTAAACGATAACTAGACCAGATCATCAATAGTCTAGATAAATAGCGCTGTTTTTAAATTGCAACATGTTTGAGCCCCATTTTTTTGTGCAGAATAGATTTTGGAATAATAGATTGTTAGAGAATGTATGGTTTAAAAAAATATATATTTTGGTTTACGCGTAATATTATTTTATTAAAAAATGTGTAATTGAAAAGAAAAGAGAGAAAAAGATATCTTGAGAAAAAAAGGAAATCAAACAAGGGCTAATTTGGAGTGAACATCCCTCTTAATCAACTAGATTAAAATAATACCATCTATAAAATGAGTTTAAATCGCATTATTAATTCATCTTTTTCATAAATAATAAGAAAAAAAATAGTTGAATAAAAGTACGAAGACTTATAAGTAATATAGGTAAATAAAATAATTCAATTTTAAGTAAAAAGAAATAAAATCCCATTCAATAGTTAAAAATATTTATAAGTTAAAAGTTCGAGGCTAAATATATTCACACCAAAGTTTCTAAAAACTAAACAACATTTTAATTGCATGAAATGTTCATAACTTTTACACATTATAACATTTATGTCTCAAACTTTTTTCTAATTGTATTCTTATTATCTATTAACATAAAATTGTACTTGATTATGATCTCTCTTCAAAATTTTCTTTAAAATAGAGTAAAGAACTCATTTGTCCAATGTATTTTTGAATAAGCAAAATAGATATTGTTTCAAAAATATTATTAAATATTTGATGCTCATTTTAAAGTAGGTTAACAATGTTTTTGAACGAAAATCATGATCAAAGATAAGGTTTTCGGATTAATGAAATGTTAAAAATAAGAATGTGATAAAGAAAAAAGTTAAGGATATAAATGTGATAATAAATAAAAATTAATGACATTTAACGTGATTAAAATGTGCTGTATTTATATATAAAAAAATGTAGTGTGAAGATAACCATCCAAAGTTCAATCATAAGTTTAAAAAATTCTATCTTACAAGTATAAAAGATGTATATGTCAAAAAAAAATTACATATACGTAACAAATTCAATTGTAGGTAATATATTTATAAATAAAAATAGTGTCATTTTTATTCTTGACACTTAAACATTTTTCTAATACAATATAGTGTCAAACATCGTATTAAAAATTAAAACAATACACTATGATCTCCCTTAATATAATCCTCCTAATCCTAGACTTCATAATTGTTGTTTGTAAAATGGATTTGATTGATAACTTTAATAAATCAAACTTACGAACATTACCAAAATTGGTCACGGTAATGGCAAGGAATTGAATAAACACCACATAAATGAATATTAAAATGCTAATGAAAATGAACAAAGTAGCACCAAGGAAATGAATGCAAAGTCGAGGTAGGAGATGAACTCTTTGTCCTTAAGTCGATTTTGCCCCGCAATGGTGCCTACGAATGATGACAATCAACTTTCAATATACAACGACTAGTTTCTTGTATTTGTAGTACTCCAAAAAAAGAAGAACAACGAACCAAAAATATGGCTTTTGTACTCTTTTCGAATGAAATGAAAATAGATTTTTATGTAGAATTCAGTTAAGGAAATATGAATTTTTATATTATGCTGTGATTGCGTATGATTGGAATGTGTTAAAAGATTCCTAAGGGGTCTTATTTATAGAGGAGGAGATGTTGTGAGTGAAGAGACATGCTTCAAAATTTAGCAACCTTTGCCAAGGGTTGCAACCTTTGCTGTCGCTCCCCTATTGCCCATGTGTAGCTCGAGCCAAAAGTAGAGAGTCTGTCGCTTGAGCGACAATTTTAGGTGCAGAAAATTCGATTTTTCCTCCAACTTTGGACTATAATTTTCATTATTCCGGATTTGATTTTGAAATTTCAAATATACCACGATAATTTACTAGATGATTAGAACATGTTAGTCTATTTATTTTCATAATTTGACTATTGGAGAAAGTCTGAATATTTGGCCGAAATTGACACGGAAGTCACTTTTCAAATTTTATGGTTTCATATTTAACCATTTTTCTTCTATTTTTAAACCAATTTCTAATAATCTCCCACATGAATGTAAATTCCACAATATGCAAATGATATGCAGACTTTAACAAAAGGAATACATGCAACAAGCTATTCAAATACAATTGAATTTATTAGGTTAATTGGTGAACACGATGTCTTAAATCATTCAAATGTTCATGTAAATTTAAAAAAATTGTACGAACACTATAACTCATCTAGCCATTTCGATTCTCATGATTGTGTTCATTTTGGCCTTGGATAACTCTTGATTTCATAAGTGCTTTAAGAGAATTTAAGTTTTAAATTCTTATAGAAGTGGCTTCATTTCACACTTATATATGTGATCTCCTATAGTATCATGTCATACATCTCTTGGCTACTTCCAAGATATATAAATCATTAAAAGTATAGACTTATCTTTATAAACTTTATATTCTAGCACTTTAGGTATGTAGGAATGAGAATAAGTGATGTACCCTAAATCTTTCATAACTTAGTTATCACATTGAACAAATATCGATCTCCAATCTACAAGGTTGAGTTACCGCTATAATGATTCTATTCGATAGGATTTAGGCCCAATCCCTTTGAAAAATGGTATACTTGATCTCTTGGTTGCCCTTTTGTTAAATGATTCGTGATGTTTTCCTTCGATTTAACATAGTTAACTGAAATTATACCATTTGATATTAACTGTTTAATGTTATTATGTCTCCGGGGAATATGTCGAGATTTACTATTATACATTTATTTTATGCCTTCATAATTGTCGATTAATTATCATAATGTATATTAATCGCAAGTATCGATTTTTCCCAACATGGAATATCATCTAGAAATTATGAAGCCATTCTGCTTCTTCTTCGATTTTATCTAAGACAATAAACTCAAATTTAATCGTAGATTGAACTATACAAGTCTGTTTAGATGATTTTTAGGACACAGCTCCGCTTCCAATGGTAAACACATAACCACTTATAGACTTTGAATCCTTTGTGTGAGATATTCAATTCGCATCGATATATCGTTCTAACATTGCATGATGTATTGAATAGTGTAATCCATAATCAACCTTGTGTCTTAAGTATTTAAGAACTTGGATTAATGCCTTCCAATGGTCATTAGTTGGATTACTTGTAAATCTACTCAACTTATTGACTACATATGTTATATTTAGATACGTGCAGTTGGTGATGTCCATCAAGTTACCTACAATGCTTTAATATTCCAATTGAGATAAAGGATCACCAGTAGTTTTGGCTAAGTGTGAACTTCAATCTACTGGTGTCTTGACCGATTTATCGTCATACGCCTTAAACTTCTTAAGTATGGCCTCAATATAATGTGATTGAAACAATGACAAATCGTTAAATGTCTTAGAGATTTTAATCCCTAATATGACGTCGACGACTCCCATATCTTTCATGTCAAAAATATTTTATCAACATTTACTTAGTTGAGATAATAACATTCGAGTTATTTTCCATGATTAGCATATAATCAATATATAGACATACAATCATGTATTCATTAGGTGTGTTTTTTATGTATCACATTGTCACATTCATTAATTTTGAATTCATTTGACAACATAGTTTTGTTAAATTTTTCATACCATTGTTTCAATGTTTGTTTTAATTTGTACAATGATTTTACAACCTTACACACATTCTTCTCATTTTTCGAAGCAACAAACCCTTTAGTTGTTCCATATATTTTTTTCTTCTAATTCACCATTTAGAAATGCAATTTTAACGTCCATTTGATATATTTCAAAACTATACAACGCCGTGATTGCAATCAACACACGTATAGACGTGATCTTTATAATTGGTGAATATGTATTGAAAAAATCTAGTCCTTTTTTTGTTTATGCCATTTGGAAACTAATCTAACCTTATACTTGTTTATTGATCCTCCTATCTTTAATTTCTTTTTGAAAATCTATTTGCAACCTAAAACTTTGTTTCCCGGAGAGAGTTCAACCAATTCCCAAGTATGGTTATACATAATGGATTTAATTTCATTATTAACACTTCTTTCCAAATAGGAGTTTTGGGAATGGACATTAGTTCGTTAAATGTCGTTGGTTCATTTTTTAGTAAGTACGTTAGAAAATTTGAACTAAATGTTTTATGAATCATTTGCCTTTTACCGTGCCTTGGTTCTTTATCTACTTCTTGATGGTTTCAATTTGCAGTATCAGAAGTTCGTTTCTATGAGCTCACTTCTTTCTATTTACAGGAAAATGTATCTTCAAAGAAAGCAATATTCCTTAATTCAATGATAGTACTTGTATGTACGTCAAATATTTCTGATTTATGAATCAAAAATCGACATGCACTGATATTGTTTGCATATCCGATAAAAGCACAATCTATTTCTTTGGTCCAACTCATAAGGTGATTCAACCTTACTCGTGTGGTATTTTATAAATGATATGATTGACGGAAAGTATAGCTTTCCACCCCACAAGTTTTAAGGTATGCCCGAGCTTATTAACATTGCATTCATCATTTCCTTAAGTGTTCGATTTTACGTTTGGGAACACCTTTAGTTTGAGATGAGTATGGTGTTGTTGTTTGATAAATAATTTCATATTTTGAACAAAATTTTTCAAACGGTGCAACATATTCTCTACCTTAATCACTGCGAATTATCTTTACTTGTTTTTCAAATTGATTTTCAACTTCAATTTTACAGTGTTTAAACACTTTCAAAACTTTATCTTTACTTTTCAACAAGTATACATAACAGCATCTTATACAATCATTTATGAACGTGATGAAATTATTTTTACCACATTTTGTTTGAACAAACTTTAAATCACATATATCAGTGTGAATAAGTTCCAAATGTATTATGTTTCGTTCAACCGAATAAAACGACGGTTTGACCAACTTAGTCTCTACACAGATTCTGTATTTTTCATTAGTATTAAAATGAATATTTGGTAGTAAATTTAAATTCATTAAATTATGTATTGAATTAAAGCTTGCATGTCCTAATCTATGACGCCATAAATTATACGACTCAAGAATATAAGTAGAAGAATATATTTTATTCTTTGAGTTATTCAGTACAATGGTAAGTAATTCATTTTGAATAGTTCATCTTTTACATTTGCTACATACATATTGTTCTTGGTAAGTATAATTTTATCACATACACAGACTAATTTAAAGTCATTCTTGCTTAATAAAGAGCCAGACACTAAGTCTTTGCGAATATCCGGCACATGAAGACGTTGTTAAGGCTAAGTTCCTTACTCGATTTTATATTCAAAATTACTTTGCCCAATCCTTCAACCTTCGAACTTAAGGAGTTTTCCATGAACAACTTCTTACCATCGGTTGAAGTGTATGATGAGAGCATTACTTTGTCGTCGTAAATATAATGGGTAGCACTTGTAGCCACCCATCATTTCATGATATTTTCGATATTGCTGCATTCTAAAATAATGGCCAACAAGTTTATATCTAATATATCATCAGAAAATGCATCAAATTCGGTGATACTCACTTGAACTTGCTTCTTAGGTTTGCGACAATCAATATAACGATGTCCGATCATTTTACAATTATAGTAATTACCTTTAAAATTCTTTGCACTTTCTTGGAGGATTCGATAGAATGACTTCTCTTTTTGTTCTTATCTTTTGATTATACCATATTAGCCTTAACTTGTGGTATATGACTCCCAACACGCTTGTCCGACTTTTAGTTATCTTTTTCAATTCTTAGTTGGACGATGAGTTCTTCAATATTCTTCTCATTGCGCTTATGCTTGAGATAATTCTTGAAGACCTTCTACATGAGTGGAATTTTTTTGATAATTATAGTCACTTGAAATGATTTACTTAGAAATATGTTCTCAGCGTGAATCTCATTGAGAATAACATGTAATTCTTGTACTTGATTGATAACCGTCTTTGAATTTACCATTTTGTAGTCTAAGAATTTTCCATTATGAACTTTTTAGTTCCGACGTCTTCGTCTTGTATTTCTTCTCAAAATATTTCCATAGTTCCTTTGTAGACTTCATGGAATTATACACATTATAAAATGTGTTCTCCAACCCATTCAGTATGTAATTCTTGCACAAGAAGTCTGAATGTTTCAAAGCATCCATTGTTATCAATGATGCACTAATATTTTTCCTTTCTTGCATGATGGGATCATATTCATTCAAGAATTTTGGACTGTGAGATAGAACAACATTTTCTATTACTATTTCCTGAAATCAACCCTACTAAACTTCTCTGATTTCTCTACATGTGGAACGGAATTTTTATGAACGGCAGGAGTGACAACCACACGTGGAAGAATCACAACAGTAGGACCAAGTTAGGTACAAATCCTTTCGAAGTTTCCATATTTTAAGAAGTATCGGCATTGTTAATCGTATTCATTTATGCTTACACAGAAGATAAGACAAACGAACAAAAATCAAGATCCGAGGAGTAGAATAAATTAAACCAAAACAAAATCAGTTTAACCGAATAGAAATCAAATATAAAGCTATTAATCAAATAAAAATCAACTTAAGATTGTTGTTTATAAAATGTATTTGAGTGATATCTTTAATAAACTAAACTCACCAACCTTACCAAAACTAGATAGAATAACGGCAGGGAATTGAATAATAACACAACAGAAATGGATATCAAAACGTCAATGAAAATGGACAAAGTAACCAAGGAAATGAATGTAAAGTCGAAGTAAGAGTTAAACTCTTTATCCTTAAGTCAATTTTTCCTAACAATGGTGCCTACAGATGATGGCAATCAACTCCCAAGATACACGACTGCCTTATTGCGTTTGTAGTACTCTAAAACACAAAAACAACGACCCAAAAATATGGCTTTTGTACTCCTTTCGAATGAAATGAAAACAATTTTTTATGTAGAATTTCGATTAAGAAAATATGAAATTTTATGTTATGCTATGATTGCATATGATTGTGATGGGTTAAAGGCATCCAAAGAATTCTATATATAGAGGATAAGAGATTATGAGTGAAAAGATACGTCCCAAAACTCAGCAACATTTGTCGAGTGTCACAACTTTTGATGTCGTTCATCTATCGGTCTAACACCAAAAGCAAAGAGTTTGTTGCTAGCTTGGGGCTGGGCTGTCGCTCAAGTGACAGTTTTAGGTATAGAAATTCGATTTTTCCTCCAATTTTGAACCACAATTTCTCATTCATTCGAAATTGATTTTCAAATTTTAAATATATCACGTGATTTACTTGACGAGTAAAACAAGATAGTCTATTTATTTCTATAATTTGACTAGGCCAAAATTGATACGAAAGTTACTTTTCTTTCTTTATGGTTTCATACTTAAACCATTTTTCTCTTTTTAAACCAATTTCCAACAATAATTATATACATTTTACCATATGTGCCCCTAGCTATTATAAAACATGTTTTAATACTAGCAATGCAGTTTGATTATACGTTCGTGAATTTGTTCTTGTAATAATGTTGATTGTAAGAAATTAAATTCCGCGTTCTATCTATGAAGAGAGAAAAAGGTGGAGGAGGGTGGTGAAAATAGTAGTGGAGGGTTTGGTAGCAAATTCGTGCCTATACTTACAAGCATGAAAAATATTTATGAATGTGTAATTAGAAAGTATATATATATATATATATAAAAATAGAGTTTGTCTATCTTATAAACAATTATTAACTTAATTTGTCGAACATGCAAGCAGTTTGAAGATAAGTGCGTCTTTGATATAGTCGCTTATAAGCTAGTCAAAGCCTATATTTATTTTTACAAATTGAAAGACTTGCAATTTTTTTTCTACTTTAACCCACTTATTATAAACATTTTTTTGGATTCACAATTTATAATCTTATAAAAGCTTTGCCAAATATGCTCAAATAAAGAACGTTTTTAGAAAATAGAAATTAAAACAAAATTAGCCATAAAGTTTTTAGTCCTTGTTTGGTTTAGTCGATAAAAAATTAAGATAAAGTCAATAATTAATTTTAACAACACATTTTATGGACCCCATAATTTCTATTAATTTTTCGACCCTATTTTTCATCAATTTTTATTAAAATCTATTAAAAATTTGATTTTTAGTACAATCAAAAAATGGCTTATGAAGAAACGGAAAGAATAATTAAAACAATTTATATCTACAGAAATGATCTACAAAGCAACAATAACATATCATATCAATTAATAAGTGGATGATAAATTTTAATTCAAATATTGATACTCAACCATAAATTTATGACTAATGGATTGACGTGCCAGTCAATGGTTTAGAAGATCACTTCTCATATATTTATTATTTAATTTAAATTTATTTGACAAAATAGTTGTTATATCACACATCAATTCATTGATCAATAACAAATTTAATTTAAATCTCGAGACTCATCGTAGATTTATTAAATAGTGTGGTAGTTACTACATTTATGTGTCGTAATCACTGGCCTAGTGGTTATTATTGACTTAGCTAGTCCTATGATGTAACCGAGATGCCATACATACATACATATATACATATATA
>CAIGRB010082744.1:0-17864 GCA_903798255.1 Fraxinus quadrangulata | reverse complement strand
ATCTCTCTCTCAAATATCTATTTCGATTCTTGCTCCGGTTTGAGTGTCAAAACTAGTGAGGTTAGGAAGTGAAAATCATAACTAAGTGATCGGTAGGATTTATTGATCATACTTGTATCGTCAACAGATTAGCCCAGTCAGTGAAAAACTTGAACAAACTACTAAATTTTGTTACAATCAAGGAATCTTTAATGTCTGAAAAAATGAATTCGATGGGGGAGAAAAGCCAAAAGAGAAATTATCAGTCGAGCTTAGAAGTAAAGGATACAATAGCAATGAGCATTTGGATATTGATGCTAACCCAAAGAGACGGTGAGAGGAGATACTGACTAAATCGTAAACTAACATCTCTCCTGCTCAGCATTGCTGATTCAGAAAAAAAAGGCATCTATCACTAAAACTATCCAAAAATGGCTGAAAGCCTAAAGGTGTTAAATGTAGAAAATAAATGAAGAAAATAACACTGCTAACTTTTTCCACAAGAAGAGCAGCAGTCTGCAGGTTTCGAGAACTAACGAAAATTTGATAGAAAAGAAGAAAAATGAATGATAAGAGGATAAGTCCACAATAGGAAGGTCTATGGATGAGTTGAGCTCCCACGACAGGAGATTAACTCAATACTACCATTAGGGAAATCCACAACATGAAGGTCTATGGATATTGAGCTCCTATGACACGAGATTAACTTAATACTATCATCAGGGAAATCAGAGAGCTAAAAACTATGGCGAAATTTCTTACAGTACTCTTCCAACGAAGGAGTATGAAGATCAGGCGGCTATAACATGTGAAATAGACGACGATGATGAATGTATACCATTTTCTAAGGAAATCAAAGAGGTGTCGACCTCAAAAACTTTTATTCGTCCTATAAAGGAGAAGTACAATGGGAAAGGAAATGCTATGTATCATATGTTTTAGTATATGATATAAATGAAGTTGAAAAAGGCTAGCTCTGTGCTAAAGTACCAAGGTTTCCATTTAACATTGGACGGATTGGCTAAGAGATGGTATAACGAATTGCCGCTGGCATCAATCATAAGCTGACCACAACTTACGCAAGCTTACTTGGGAGTGTTCGTTGGGAGTAGAATGGGGCAAGCTCTAACAACACGATTGAATGACATGCAACAGGAAGAGTGCGAGTCTCTTAAGAACTATTTCGCACGGTACAGTGCTGAATTAATAGCTCGCAAGACTATACTAGAAGAAAATGCCAAAGACGCCTTATGGAATGGTCTGTTGATGGATACATCCTTTTGACGGGATGTTTGTAATCGAAATTATTCTTCATATTGTCAGTTGGTAAACTTGATTTAGTGCAAGATCCAAATAGAAGATACTATTGCCAATCGAAAAGGGTAAAACCTCTGCACATTCTTTTAACTGTCAAAACAATAATATTTGCATTTTGTAGAATCCAATGATAGGATCCATACAAACTCCACAACCCCTATACCAATCATGGACAGTGAACATCATTTCCCTAGGAATCAAAATGCAAAATTCTGCAAGATTCATTGCTCTAGAGATCATAATACATATGAATGCTATGAGGTAACAAGGATATTAAGTTGCAAAGCCAATAGGGAGGTTTGCAGGGGATGACTGGAGGAAGGTCACTTTTTCGAGTTGGGAACGAGGTTGTGAAAGCAAACAAATGTAGACCGAATTGAAATAAGCAACAACAAATGCTTCTAACTCTCTACCTCTAATAAATGAGATCAACACTATAATTAGAGGTCCATATATAGGTGGAGATACAATGAATGAATAAAAAGGCTACGCTGGCGTCGCCATAAAGCCCATACATGAAGTATTCTGAGTTCGAGGTAATCCTGAACCTGCATCTATTCCAATTTCTTTTGATAGTAATGATGAATATGGAGTCATATATGTTCATTGTGATGCATTGATACTATGAGGTGTAATAGCTCGTAATAGCCTTAGCCGCATGTTGATAGATAATGATAGTTATGTTAATATTTTGTTTTTGATGTGCTTTTTACCAAAGCAGGTTGATCACCTGGGATACCCATGATTGAACTTAATATGGCTTTATTGGAGACAGTTTTTGATCCCAATGAGACCAGTTATGTTGACATTTGAGCTTGTTGAAGAGCCAATTACAGTTCAAGGACACATGACCTTCTTCGTCATGGATAGAAAATCGTCTTATAACCCCCATTTTAAATCAACTGAAAGCAGTGACACCTATATTAAAGAAACTAAGCTACCAAGCGAAAATGTTATTTGAGCTCTTTACAAAATAGCCCCAAAATCCTCAGAGGGTGATACCATATTTATGGTTGAGAGGAATGAAAACATGCTTGAAAATCATTTTCTAGGAAAGCAAGTGTCTGATACTGTAAAGGATATGTTGAAAGGCTTGCCCCGCTAGAAAAGATAACTTCGCAATTACTAAAGGAAGCGTAGGTCTTGAAACATAGACCAATACTGAATGAGAAATAAGGTTCGCAAAACTATGACAACTAAAGGCGAATTTCAATCCTCCAAAGAAATATCAAAAAAGGATAAGGCCACGTCCATCAAAAATTAAATATCATGACATATTATAATAATGCGCAAATTACTTATGTAATGAAAAAGCATGGCATGGGAGAGGGTGGTAACCTGGATCCCCTTATGTTTTTACGATGATTTATTAAAGTTTCATTTGAAAATTGCATCATCGAAATATGAAATCAACAAGAATGATAGATTCTATTGTTGATACAAACTTATTATAAGTGCATTTATGTAAAACATAAATAACAAATGAGAATCAAATCACGTGCCCATAAAAAGATGGCCAAATAAACCAATTTTTACAATATAAACAATGATATTTCAGTAATGATTTGTCAAAATAGTATTTTCATAGAAATATAAATAAAATGTCATTAACCAAAAAAGGGAGTGAGGATAGACATAAGGTGAGTTATATGTCTAAATTGACAAACGGTTGAAGATTCCCAAAAGTGGGACCATCTTGCTAATCGGGGTGCTATCCTCAAAGGGCACACTTATATCAAGGAAGGAGGAGCATACATAGAAGCATTAGCAGGATTGTCTTTAGCAGTGGCTTTGTTGGGAGAAATAGCTACAGAATCTGCAAGTTGGGTAGGTTCGATAGAAGTGGATGGATTGTTAGAAGCTCCGATAGCTAATAGAGTGTCCTTGTAGAAAGAGATGTCATCGATATCCTCTTTGTGAACCTCCAAAAAATCCAAATTTCACTCAAGATAATTAATGTCAAGAAACTTATTACCCCTATCCTACATAGCATCATCCAAAAGCTTCACCTTATTAGTTTCGCTTCAAAAAGGTTAGACTTTGCAATAGCCAATTTTATCTCAATATTCTCTAGTTGATTGAGAAGTAGGGACTTTTTACCACTCGTCTTATCTAGATCGTTGGAGATGGGAAATTGTTCTACCTTAATTGACTTAAGATCATCTCTGAGGTGTAAAAGCTCAGTATCAGTTCTGGCGATGTAAGCAATATTTTTTTTTTTTTTTTGCATGTTCCAAGTCCTGAGTGACTCTAATAACATCGGCCACCAAAGAAGCCTTATTCGCAGCCAAGGCCTCAAAGCTTTCTTCATCTACTTGTGCTTCTTCATCTCTTTTTTAACTTCATCCAGCCTTTTCTAGAGAGCTTCACACATTTATTTTAGAGAATCAATTTTCTTCTCCAATTGATTAGTCTACTTTTTGCACGCCTCATACTTAGTCTACTGATAATGATGAAGAACAACAGCTTGTGAGAGATGAGCGTCAATCAAATTTCTCCTTTGCTTGGGAGTCATACCCTTCACAAACTTCTCCCAAGTAGAGTTAAAATATAGGAAGGTGGACCTGGTAGCCCTGGAAACAAAGACAGGAAACATTGACAAGGCCTAAGGGTCCAGCTCCTCGTTGAGCGAGAAAAAAACAAAGCATTGGTATCTGTGAGGTGTTCAAACCCTTCTAGCATTTTTATTTTCCCTTTGCAGTGTCCCTTGCAAAAGTCAATGTGGATTGAGACCCAAGTTCTGTAGGCGAAAACCCTTGAACTGTGGCAATGGACAAGCCTCTAGCCCCTTGCGTTGGTGGAGATCACTTAATCATACATTCAACTTCGTGCAATCTCCCCTAAAGCCCCCTGCGGGCGCATCTTTATAAGAAAAAGAAGTAGCCAATTTCTAGCATTTAGAATAAGCGCCAAAGTTGATCTTTATCTTCATGATAGCGCGAATGATGGTATTGTCTACAAAAATAAAGTAAACCGTATAAACAAACATCGAAAAAGAAAAATATTCCAAATGAGATTGACGCTTTCCATAGACATTGCAACATCGAAATAAACAAGCATTATTAGGGGTGAAATCCCTAGTAACCACAAACAAAGGAGATACTCTTTTTTTATGTGAAATATTAGAAATAAAATATAGACAAAGAAAATGGGACTAAAATCCCTATATTCGAATAGCTCATGAAAGGCTATATAGCCATGAGAGGGAATGTTTACAATTTAAGATTATTTGGGATACGATAATGCTACCATCTCATCTCTCCCAACAAAATTAATGAGACCTCAAAACTGCTCATTAATTGAAACTTATAATCTCTTGCATATGCGTACTAGACTGGCTATTCAATCTATATGCTTCAGTACATACTTTAACCTTAAGTCTGACACTTAACTTATAGCATCTTAGTGTAACCCTAAAGTTATGTGGGATACATATCAAACAATAAACACAAAATCGAAGGCTTCGAACTTCTTCAAAAGAGGTAACAACACCGGAAGGAGGTTTCCTTAAGTTAAAAATTATTAGCCTTCGGAGCCATGAAATATGTTTCACAAAAATAAAACAAATAAGCAAGGGGGTAAGTACAAGGTAAAATAGAAGCACATACCTAAATGGAAAAGATGAAAGGCAATGGAATGAAAAATTTACAAATAAGATCATACATGGACAACACGTACTTTAAATGCCTACAGGGCATTAACTTGGAAATACACAAAAGTAAGCCCTGCATTGTACACTAAAAATTGTAACAATCATAGCATGTCCCCTCAGAAATTTCTATGTCATCTACCACTAAGAAAGATAAAGATGTGCGAACCATAAGATTTGCCATGTAACGCGACGAAAGAAATAATAAGTTCTAGAGTTATTATAAATATTCAAATCGAACTTTAGGAACAATTTGTTAGCCAAAAAATCGCTCTCAAGCCTTATTAAAACACTTGAGAAACATGCAACAAATACGAGAGGAGAATGAAGATCCCAGAGTTTCGCATAATATAAACAAGAATCACACTTCCATCTAGGTTAGCTAAAGGCTATCAATATCCCCTTAAAGCATAACACTTTTAACCAAATCAGTTATTGAGTAATCAACAAGGAGCCGTCATATGTCATTCTCTTAAAAAAGTGAAACTACCCCAAAACTTGGAGAGAAATATATAAAGACCTCTTCATTTGAAGAGAAATGGATGCAATTCAAATATCTCTCTTTCAAATAGTTATTTCCTTCTTACTCCAATTTATGCATTAAACTAGTGTGTTTAGGAAGTGAAAAACATAGTTAGGTGATTTTTTAATCATATTTATATCATCAACAATCATAAATAAATATTTGAATGAGACATCAGTCGGATTTAATTGTAGAAAGAGAAAAGAAAAAGTCTTGATTCCTTCAATCTCTTCAATTCTTCTTGACAATCTTCTTTTCCGTCCGAAATTCGAACAATACTTTTCACTTTGTACATAAGAATTATGTTTCTTTTTTCTTGCCTCTTTATTCTCTCTATCTGAAGCTTGATTACTCGAAATTGTGCCTCCAAAGTAGGTTAAAAGCGAGTCTCAACTTCATTCCACAAAGAGGCTGAGTCAAAAAAGGAAACAAAATCTTTTTTTTTCGGGATGAACCATGTGATCGCATAGTTATAGTCATTGAGATCGCAGGCTATGTTGCTTGCAGGAACTTGCAGAGAGACCCTTGCGATCACAAGGTGTTTTCTTTTTGCTGATTATCACTTTGATCCTTGATTTCTTTTTTTTTCAGCTTGAGTCCTATTTTTGTACTTCCCATGAGTCCTTCAACTTTCAATTTTATCCATGTCCTTTTCAATTGTCCATCCTTGGTATGAATCAAGTTTTGTAGATTTTCATTTTAGTCCCCAAGTTTTTACAATCTTCTTCTTTTGCCTTTTTTTGGCCTATTTTAACTTCATTTCATCATTAGCCTCTCAACTTGGCATTTATTCTAGAACAATTGATATTCAACAAATTTATATAGTAATTCTATCCAAATGACTATCAAATATCCACTTTTGAAGACAAAGGCTCGGATAAGTGTAGAAGCCACACTTATCAACAAATAACACAAAAGGGCAGGTTAAGCTTCTTGGATCTTAATCGACTTATATAGTCATATCTATAGAATTCTTTAGTTACGTGGATATTCTTGATAAGTCGGCCTATATTAGAGTTAAGGATAATGTTGTCTCTAAGGTAGCTTCGCTTGCTATTTAAAAGCGTGTCACAATTCCATTCCATAAGTCGGCCTATGTGAAAATTAATGATAATGTTGTCTTTAAGGTGGCTTGGGTAGTTATTTAAAACTTCCATAAAAATTCAAGATAAAGAACACATGACATATTCAAGTTTCTATTATGAATACATAAAGAAGTATAAATATGTGCATGAAGTGTTTTTGGTGAGCTACATATGATCGATGGTTAAACTTGTCCATGATGTCACATTGGCTAACATTTGAGACATCATCACTAGTGAAGATTCAAGTCCAAATGACACCTTTACTGATGCACAAGTTTGGTAAAGCTGTTTGGAGAGATTTTTCAAATATTGTTCAGGATTATTGGGAGAATTTTCAAATAATGTCAGTTTATAGATGCATACAAGAGTTAGCACGAGTCAAGGTATCACACAAAATGAGTACAATGTGGTGTGTGACATAGGAGGGTCAGTCGAGACTCCTATAGGCTTCTCGACGATCGTTCTGAGCTTCTTGGTTGACTAGGCCATTGCATGTAGGTAAAAACTTGCATGCCCTGGAAGCCTACTAGCCAGTGAAGGATCCAGGATCTTGAGCGAGCACAGGCGATCGTTATTCGTTGACCATCAACAGCAACAATATTATCCAATACTGTGAATTCAAATTAATTACACCGTAGTTCGAATTTTAAGTGTTAAAGGATTATCTATCCATTTAATAATATTTGTCGTTTAAGAATTTCAAGTTTGAAAATGGGTCTAATTACTTACTTTCAAGGTTCAATTTGCTAATAATATCATTTTAATAGAAAAAAAACTATTTAATAGTTTTAAATATGACAAAAATTCTGTTGTTGAATGTGTGAAGAAAAATTAGCATCAATGCTAATCCCTTTTGCCAAATTTTCTTGCCGATTAAATAGTCTCTAATGAAAAAATTAAAACAAATACATTTTTGGATTTCAGTAAATGTCAACTACAAATTTAATTTTATTCTTCGTTATTTTACTCTTCAAAACATAGTTATCATGTTCGATCTGATAGTTGACTCGAACAAATTGTCAAAACATCTAATTAGTGGTTCAACCTATGAATCAGTAGTTTAACTGTTGGGTCATTGTAATATCAAAATTTAGTTAAAAAAAATAAAAGAAAAGGAGAATATATCTATTACTTAAGAAAATGAACACATATATTTTTATTACATATAATTTCAATATTTACAAAATGTCATAATGGTCAAACTTTTTATATTCTCAAATGAAGTCACGAGTTTGAATTTTCCTATTGCAATTTGCACAGGTTTTAATGACCTATGCTCCAAAATAGTGAAAAAAATATAATCTAAAATCATTTGGATAAAGTATTAAAACCAAAGAGAATCAAACTTAAGATTTTCCATTCATTAATTTGTACTCTTACCAACCAAACTAGAAGAACTTCTTTGGAAGAAAAGGAAATTACAGATATATATCCAAAATATTATACATTGACACCAAAAAACAAATATGAATGTCGACGGATCTAGCACGGGCGACCGCTGGTTCTCGCCGGGTGCTAAATCCGCCGTTGCTACTAGCTCGGTGCGACTTCCCTCAATACTGTTTAGAACCTATTCATGTTAAAACCCATTTTAATAATCACTTTCCACCCTATTAGATTGTTATCTAACCTAATGAATAGTTTTGACTGTAACAAAAAGTTTACAACTCTTGGGAAGTGATGATTGACAATCTATAAAAAGGATTGTTGGTTTCATGTTTGAAGTTCATATAATATAAAAAAGTGATTGAATTCTTCTTCATCTTCTCTTTGAAAACTTAGTTTCTTGCATACTTGCATTGCATAATTTTCAAAGTTCGTGCCTGTTCTGTAATCCTGAAATAAAGTACATGAGCTTCTCAATATTGAATTATTCTCTCCTTAGTGTTCGGGGTTGTCTTCATTAGTTCACGATGTAGACAACATATTAGGGTTTCATTGTATCATGGAGGCATTTTTACTAAATCCCGTATGCATAACCGGAGTGGGACAAATATCGTTTTATGGAAAGCTCAAATACATGCCTTGGAGTCAAGTTTCTTATTAGAATGGATTTATCTCCAACTTCATCTACTTCTTGCCTTGAACATTGCAAATATTGCACCAACTTGTATACATATCCTTATAACAACTTAAAATTTTAAATCAAGTGATTCGGGAACTCAAATAAATGCAACACGATGAACATTTTCACTGTCCAAACCTTGAAGTCCATTTACATACACCATGTGCCGTGTAGGTATAGTCAACTTTGAGTCTGGGGACCCCCCCTCACCCCACTTCCTTTTGGCTTAGAATCCGAAAAGTCATTTGTAAAGTGTATCTCTGTCAGGCAAAACACAATGAACTTGTAGTTGATGAAATGATGCTGATGAAGACTTTTATGCACAAAGTAAATAACCAAAAGACATAACGTTTCGTTCCAGGGTTGGTCAGTAAATCAAAGTATTAAGTATACAAAGCAAATGGAACCCCAAAAGTTGGAAGAATTTTTATGCTAAAACGCATCACTTTTCTCAGTACTCATAAAGCACTAGCCAGAAAGATTCATGCACGCAGTATATATTAATTGTCATCCCATGAGGTTTTTAGAGGTATTTTCCTAATGTCAGGGGCAACCACATCATGTCATCGCATATAAACAACTAGTCAATAATGATAAAGGGTGGAACGATACCACTGGAATTTGCAACACGACGGTCATAAAATGGAATTTTAAACCGTTACATCAATGCCCACTCATGCTCATTCAATTACACACTGATCTCATGTCAATATATGCCGTGTGAACGGGGTTTGGCCAAATTTCTAAACAATGTTAGACAGTGGCAGAACTAGAAATTTCATTAGGGGGAACGAGAAAATGTTAAGAGTGATGTCTATATATGATAAGTAATGCGCTTATCAATATGTATCTACTAAAAACTTATAAAAAATTCTATATCAACTTCGAATAAGGCTAGAACTTGTTTGAACCCCATTTTTTTTTTTTGTCAAAAATGTATTTTGAAATAATGATTTGATAGAGAATACGTGGTTAAAAAATAAGGAAAAATTTTGAGTTTGCGCATAATATTATTTTATTGAAAAATGAGTAATTGAAAGATAAGAAAGAGAAAAATATATTTTGAAAATAATGAAGGACCAAACAAGGGCTAAATTTGTAGTGGGAAGGTTGGGCCCATGTCCCTCCGATGTCAAAGCACTTGCAATACATATGCACAAATGCATTGAGCTAGAAACCTGGACTATATGACTTTTAGTCAATCCGTTGGTCAAGATTCAAGTCTGGGAATGGAGAACCAGAGATTTAGTGGTTTACTGCAGTAATTTCATGCATTTCTGTTGCATCACAGTATGGAAGTTTATATTGTCACTGGAATTCCGGTAAATGTTTGTTATGTTTAGCTGCAAATAGTCAACATTGCAATTTAGGAATCTTGGTACGCTTTCGTCTCACTACAATTTTGAGGTATTACAATTTTAGACGTGACATAAAAAATTGTAATAAAGTTAAGTGGATTTTTGACACATTTATATCAAACTTCTAGTGGCGGGAGATAGCATATCTAAACTCGCAATTTGATATCTCTTATATATAGTTTTGTGAGGTATTTCCTTTTACACATGCATGCTTGATACAAGCCTGATGTAGAGAAGTTAAATGCTGCTCAATTTGTGGTTGCATTAGCTTGGAACTTGGAAGTGATAATTTGAGTAACATCGTGATTCATCAACTAAAGTCTGAGACCGCGAAATTTATATTTACAATCCATTGTTAAAGTCATGTTTTTTGGCACTGAAAAGAAACGATCATATAACGTGTATATTTATTGAACTGTCATGTACTTGTTAATTCATTCTAGCAACTTTATGCCCTTGTTTGGGCTCCATTTTAATGTGGTTTTTTGGGAGAATGTATTTTGGAATGCATATCACACTAGTGACCAAAAATGTAATATGTGGAAGACTAATGACCAGGGGAAATAGTTGAAGCCAACTGGGTTTGTCATGGGAAAGTGTATTATTTGTACATTCTATTCAATTATATTGGTTAATACTAAAGATCGAAGAATCCAATTTAACCATACTCTCGAGTGCCCATGTATCTAGTCAAGAAAAGAACATGTAGTGGAATACTTTAAGTCGCTGTTTAGTTCAGCTAAAAATTTGAATTAAAATATTTGTTAAAGTCAATAATTAATTTTAACTATATATTTAATGAGACTCACTACATTTCAATCACATAATCTACCAACTTTTATCAAAATATACTAAAAATCTAATTTTCCATCTAAACCGAACTAGGGCACATTTCTATATTGAGGGTTTGAAGCTGACCCACATCGAGTAATTCAACTTGCTTTTTAACTCTACATATTTCCCTTGGCACAATGAAGGGGGTGTTGACTCTGTTGAGTTTCTAGATTTTTTGAAATTAAACAGTTTCACTAACACAATGATTGAATGGCTTTGTGCTTAGAATTATTGCACTACAAAAGAATTTCAGTGGCCAAATCAATAATATATATTTAGCAGTTCTACAGTAGATATACTATTTCGTGGTCAATCTCTTTTCAAGTTCAAATGTCAAATGTCAAATCTCACAAGTAAAATAATTTTTTTGAGCATGTTAAAAATATTAATATTAATAATGCTAGATTATATTGTAATTTGTCTTGTTTTATTAAGGGCTTTATAGTCTATCTTTTATTAATTAGTTTACAATCTGGAGTTTACACCGTGTATAGTGTCATCCTTGCAGTATTTATAAAATAATATGAACTTCGTCTTTTTAACATAAGATAAGAAAAATTTTGATCCTGCGTCGAATAAATTAGGCTTCTTTACAAATAGAAGAGAAGAAGGGGTGAATACATTGCATAAAATTTAACCAATTTAGAAGATCAGAAACAAAACACTAAAAGAAATTAGTTTCATATCTATATAACTTTATCATATTTCTCGTCATTGTGCGACATGTGAAGTATTTTGCTCGTTCATTGTCACTTTCATAACTTAATACTAACAATTCTTAGTTGAGTGCAGCAATAGCTCCGTCCTTAGGCTAATTCCTAAGTAGGGAACCAAAGACAATCGCTTTCAATGCTTTATCCTAGTTTGCTTCTTGAGGCTAGATGCACGCTATAGGGCTCGATGAGTGGCCTTTGTTCGTGCTTCTATCGAGTGATGCACCGATCCTACTCTTTTGATCCTTAGGAATGCATCCTTTAAGCTAGTTTCTGATTCAGTCAATTCAAACAAGTTAAGAATCTAGCAACCTACTCAAAAGGTTACCATTATTCCCAAATCAAATTAATGCAACTTTCAAATCCAAAAACTTATTTGGCAAAATTCCACAAGCGTACGAGATTGTTGACACATAATAATGTAGTGAGTTAAAAATATCGTTCCATGAGAAATAATGTTTAATTATGGCTTACTAGTTCTTATCAAATTCAACAAGTGTTGTAACAAAAAAGAGACTATTTTTTTTTGTCTACACTGATTTTAAACTACGAAAGCAATAAAAGTTGTTTTATCAAATATGTGATGAATGTATTGGATTTTTTAATCCCCTATTAGTGCTATTTTCAATTCTCAACCTATAAAAAATATTATTATATTCTAATGTTAATGACCATCGATAATCTGATTTTATTCAATATCCTTTTCCAAAATATATTAAACTTAAGTTTAATTCGACTCGATCCTATTTCTAATCCAAATTCATATGAAAGCATGCATTAATTCACAAGATTTATCCCAAAAGATTGCACACACCATAACTATTCATAATATATATTGTTTGTGTGTTAAATATGTAGTGTTCTACCTATTGTGAGCCTCCCAAAACTACAAATAAGCAACAAATTATCAAATTAGTGGCTCAAAAATTAAATAACACAATACGGATGCATAAATAATCAAAAACCCAAGAAATTATTAAATTGACGAGTCATGAATTAAATTTAACAACTAATAATATTTATCATCCATCCAATACAAAGGAAAAATCTAACCTAACATTTTTGTAATTAAATTACACAAGAAAAATTGGAAAAACATCACCCGAAATTAAGAAGATAGAAGAAAGAGGAAAGATCTATGTTCTTGACTTGAATCTTGATATGAATCTTCAATTCCTTGTATGATTCTCCTTGATTTGATATATATACTTGTTTTTCGCCTCCAAAAATATGTAGAATATGTGTAGAATTAGGCCCAATTGAGGTTCCCCACATTCTAGTTGAGTTTTGGTATTTAAATGATACTAAAACAATTGCATTTAATTGTTACCAAAACAAAAATAAAAAAAAATAGAATTTTTTTTACCCTTTTTACACTAAGGCACGCACCTAGGCTTGTGAGGTGCCCTTTTTTTTTTTTTTTGTTGAAGCGTTCACCTCGTCTGTAGGTAAGAGCGAGCGCTTTAGTCTATTTGATGCGTAATTTTTAGTATTTTTATCATAACTTTCTTTTCTGATATTAGATTAAGGTGATTCAAATTGCGTTGAAAAGCTAACTCAAAATGCTACAATTCTTTTAGAAATATCATATTTCCAATTTGAATGTTACTATGTTGAAAAGGGTCTCAAATCAAATCACTGAGTTTCAGTTTTCTTTCAATATTTCTCACTCTATTAGCTCCTACTACTAAATTTAAAATCACAATCCTAGGTGAAAGTTAAAAACCGATAATAATCTAATGTGTCTAACATTTCTAGGTAAGCATGCCACCAAATCTTGTCGTGGATGTAACATTTAAAAATAAATCACTTTTAAAATTTGACAATAATTAATGAGCATACTTCATTTTTGTTCATTCAATTTCAAGATTTTGCATCCACACATGATTAGGTAGCATCTTTACCTAGAAGTAAGAGCTAACAGAGAATTTGAGATGTTAAGTTTAGTAAAAATAGTAATAGAATGGCTAGTATTGAAAGTAAAATAAGAGTCAATGGTTTGATTGCGATTGAAACTAAGTTATCTAATTGAGATTTCACATGAAATTCAATGACTAAAATTGATATTAACCCTTAAAAATCCCTCGTCTCTAATGGACATTTTAACTAAGATTTAACATATAATTTGAATGATTTTATACGAGTAAAATGGACATGAAAATTAGTTGATTAGTTTTACTATAATTCATAGGAATCTAACAAGTGGCTTGTGATTGATAGATGATATGACTTATAATGGGACCAATAATGAATATGCTACTAGCTTAAACTTACCTTTGAGTGCCGAAAGATAAAACCAAGCTAGTGGTTAGAATTATGTCTACATCTTGTATCTGAAGTAGGATATCTAAGTTTGACAAGTATGTGGAGTTTCACCATAAATGTGTATTCATGTATGTGGTTATCAAAACTTGACTCATCGTGTGAAGTTTCATTTGAAATACGTAGGTATCGTTCACTCACGTAAAGTTCGTAATAGAGTCAAATCATGATTGATGTAAAGTTTCATCATCATTATGTCAAATCTTGACACCGGTAAATGTTTACCACAAGAGATTATCATTCAAATCATGACTCGTGTGAAATTTCAGGTATGGCAAATATTTCAATATCATTCTATCAATGCTCTAAGATTCGTGATTTGAGTTATTGATATTGCTGGAAAATAAAAGTTGAAATAAAATGATAGAAGAAAAAATTGGTTAAGGGCCTAGGAGTTGAAGATAAGGTAAAGATAGCACTATAGTCAGTTTCATAGGACAAATTTACTTCTAAGAGGAAAAAGAAACAAGTCTTGTACCTAAATAATAGGCTTTTGAGCTGCCTGATCAATCAAAATGTGATAGAGGTCAACTTAAATTTCCCTTTTTGCTTTATTTTTTTAGTTGGTTAGGTTTGCCATCATGAAATTACAAGCAAGCAAAACATTAAACTCAGTGTTCTAAAAAGCGAAAAGCGTGAAGGCCAAGTTTTGACCCAGGCGTTAAAAAGTGTTTTCTTATTTTAAGCTTATTTTAAAATTTTAAATTAATTTAAAAATTATGTAATAATTAAAGGGAAAAAAAGTGTTGAAAGACGTAAAAAGCGATAAAAAGATGTAGAAAAAGAGCGCGCTAGGCGCACCTAGGTGAAAAAATGAAAAAGCACAAAAAAGTGCGAAGCGAGGCGTTTTGCTCGTGCTTCGTGCCTAGCACATTACTCCCTTTTTTTGGAAAAAGATTAAATATACCCTTAATTTTAAATTATAATATTTACCCTGTTTTAAATAAAATTTTAGTGAATTTAATTTCACTCAGTTCAAATCAAAGCAAGAATGAAGAAATAGAAGAAATCAAAAGATGACGATGTTCATGAAGCTCCATAGTTACCAAATAGGAAAAAGCCCCGCAAGTACAGAAAATGTTTGACAAATTTCTACCTACGGCGACGTGGTGAAATGTGATTCACTTGTTTTGTTTTCATTTTTTCTATCTTCCAATGATTGCTTGCCAAGTGTTGTCCATAAACATTTTTTGTCAAATTTGTATGTACTTATAGCATGATTGTACCAAATATATGTATTGCTTCATTGAATTTTTATTTTTTCATTTTCATTTTTATTTATTTATTTATTTATTTTTTGTGATTTGTATAGGGTTTTGTGACTTTCTTCATCTTCATGGTTGCAAAATCGACTGATGGATATGTTAATGAAGGTCCATATCTACCAAACATACGAGTTGCTTCAAGTTTATAAGGTTTGTTGGGTTTTTTGATACTCAATAAATCCAGGCGATAACGATAAAACGATGTTGGATATTTTATCGACACCAAAGTGACGGCTCAACTCGGAAATAATTAATACACCCTTGGAGGGCCTAAGTTTTAGTTGGGTTGGTAGTTTGGTTAATGTATGGATGTAGTTATTGTTAGTCCACTAACTTGGCCTATTATGAGTGAGCCTTGGCCCAAAACTAAACATAATGCCTATATACACATAGCCGTGTGTTTTTCTTCATTGTTGTGCAAGAGTGTGGAGAGAAAAGAGATTGAAAGATGCAGCTGAGAGAGGAGTGAAAGGCCAGCCGGTATTGGGGTGAATTGAGAAAAGATTCAACCATTGTTTTCTTCTTTTCCTTCCTCCAATTGTAGCTTGCAAATACCACCACCAAGTGTCTCCTTTGTAGGGGTAAAACTGAGGCAATCAAAGTTGTTAAGGATTGTTGGGTCGAGCCAGTTGATTGGTTGATTTTCCGAGCCCAATATCAAAGATTTCTCGAAGATTTCCGTGACAAGGTTTGGACACATTCGAATTCGATGAAGTCTGGTTAAAAATTGGGTGTAGAGTTTTTAGGTTTTGTGCAATTTTGGGGAGTTGAGTTTGGGATTTATGTTTTGTCTTTGGGCTATTGGTTGCATAGTTTTAAGGTACTTTTTAATAGATTTGTTAGTTGGTACGGTGAACTTTGACTAGTTATTTTTGAGGAAAATTTTCAACCTCTTAACAAATTGTAGGGCTGTCATTGTGTTGAATGGGCAAACTTTTTACTATTGATAATTTGATTGTTTAGTCTAATCGATAAAATATTTTTGACTGTTAGACCTTAAACGTCCATTCAAATTGCAGGCCATTGAGTCTGATCGAGTAAGCTTCAAGAGTTTTTTTAAGTCGAACCATAACATACCTCAAGCAAGCATGGACTAAGGTAGGGCATGATCCAACAATTAAGTTATAACTAATTGTTTTTGTTCACCTTGTTGCTTCATGTATCTTTTTCTTTTGTAGAAGTTGTTTGTATATTTATTGATAATATATAAGTCAAAAATGAAAGATTATATTGGAATATCAAATCATTGTAGATTATAAATATAAATGTATCAGTGTTGTAAAATATTAGATAATTGTTATGATTATTTAGACTTATTGGGGTAGCTAGAAAATAGTCCTTGAAGTTTGTATTTTGATCCATTTGTAACTCTAATTTAAACCCTACAAATATGGGTAAGACTTAGAATGAAATACACACAAGAGCATTGATTCTCTCTATTCGTTTACCCTTTTTCTCTAAGTTATCAGACGCAAGCCACATGATAATTTTAATCCAATAATTAATTTTTTTTTCCTAGAAAAGTATTCTCATGGCTGAAATTTTTTAACTCTATTTCAAAGCACGAATAAAATCGACTAGGTACCATTAGTGGTAGACAACTCTATGACTTATGTGTCCATTCCTTTGCATATGTATATCCATATTTAACCAAAATCTTAAGATAGTTTTTCGCTAAATTAAGGGATAATTGCAGTTTGGGTCCCAACTTTTCAATTTTTTTATTTTTATTTTTTTGCAAATTCTACCCAAATCTTTCATTTATGCCACCCACAATTCCAAATCTTTTATTTCGTTGCAGCAGAAGGATGGGTGGATGATTTTCATCTATTCGACATTTAGTTGACCAAAAAAGTTAACTACGATCATGCTTTGACCAATTTTAAAAGAAAAATAGTAACTTTACATTATCCCATATAAAATAATTAGATTAAAAACAAAGGTGGAAATCTGCCCCATCCATCCTACCCCAACCACGCCTCAATTTTCATCTTCTTCATAACCCGCCCAGTCTAACTCCTTTCTGATTTTAATTCAGTTGTTCTCTTTAGAAAGAATTCATTGAAGAGCATTGAACATTAAAAAATGCAAACTCCATTGGAAAATAGTATAGGGGAGACCCACAAAAAAGTGGCAAGCATTAAATTATGGAGATTAAAAGAAAGATGATATTTATAGTGATGACTACCGATAGTCGTCCTACATTGCATAAATATAACAGTTTGTTATTTGATACATTAATATAGTAATTTTTATTGTCTCATATATTAAATAACAAACTGTCACATGTATACCAATCAGAGCGATAAGCGATAGTCTTCATTCTGAATAGCATTATGAAAAATAGCAAAGGAAAAAAGCATAAATTTCTTAATATCCGTGAATGGATGGCAAACGACACAAGGCTCTGTGTATTGTGATCTCTTGGAATCCCCATGAGGGAACCTGTTTTCTTGAATGTATAAGGGAGACAGAGGACCCCTGCATTAACATTGGCTATGAAAACGTTGGCTAAGGTCTTCCACCGCGTTACAAGTCTCTCTTCCACTGCGACTATCTTCACACAATCCCCACTTCCTATATGTTGAGAGCTTTTTGTACATCGATTTGTTGTTGAAGTATTCAGGATTTGGATTTTTGCTGTTATGTGAGTTTTATCGTAAGGGAAAGGAGCAGTTTAGGTGCTTTTGTTTCAAAGATCCGAGTGAAAATTGGTAAAAAAATGGAATTGGGGTTTTAATTTTGGAGATACAT
>CAIGRB010082737.1:0-10138 GCA_903798255.1 Fraxinus quadrangulata | reverse complement strand
CATCATGATCGACTAAACTGTTGTTTGGTAATCTCATCCAACTTCTCTTCCATCTCTTAGTTAGATGATTTTTCCAATTTGCAACCTCACCTCGCCTCGCCTCGCCTCGACGAAAGAATGATTTGTTATTCTCACCAGATGATAGCTTTCCATTCGTGTTGATTCCCAAGTTGCTCAAATTATCAAAGCTATAGAGCTTTAAAATTTCTTCCAACATTCCTGATTCTTCTTCCTTGTTGGAAAATGGACACCCCAAGAACTCAGCAATGCTTCTTAGATTGGCAGCGGGGTATACTTTCATGTCCTTGTACTTTAAGAAGAGAACATATGGAAGGTAATAAAAATTGATAATTTTGTACCTTAATTTATAGTTTAGCCTTTTTTGATGATATGATTCAACATGGTATTCGAGCAAACAAATGAATGTTTCACGTAAAAGTCTTTGCCAGCAAATGAATCTTGCCTCTATTTGAGGTATTAGGAAACATATGAAGAATAAAATTCTAAGGAAATAATTATGACTCTATTGATATTGATTACAAGAGATATAGATAAACTACATAAAGTAAGAGAGTAAACAATATGTATAATGCTACATGTACATAATAATGTAGTGATTGAAGAGATGACACTATTGTTGGAATTGGTTAAGTATTAAATCATGAAAAAGTAACTTTCGTATGAACTTCGACCAAATATTCAAACTTGATCCGATAGTCAAATTATGAAAATAAATAGACTAACTTGTTCTACTCGTCGAGTAGATCTTCGTGGTATATTTGGAAGGTGAATGAGAAATTACGGTCTAAAGTTTGATGAAAAGAGAGGAAATCGGCTGGAAATTTGTCCAACTCCGTCGCTCGCCTAACGCTCCAGTGAAGAGGTTGTCGCTCAAGCAAGGAGGTTAGTGACAGACGAGCGACAAAGTCTTTGTTTCTGACGCTCGAGCAATGCAAGGGCGTCAGGCTAGCGACATCAAAAACTATAATCCTTGACAAAGGTTGTTGAATTTGGGGCGTAACACTTTACTCAAAACCTTTCCTCCTCCATAAATTAGACAATTGGGACGTCCATTTGTTCATCATATTGATATTCCATCATAGCATAACATTAAATTCATCTTTTTTAGCCAAAATTCTTCATAAAAAGCTATTTTTCCATTTTTCATAAGGAGTACAAAAACCAATCTTCGGTTCATTGTTCTTGTGTTTTGAAGTGCTGCTAACACAAATCATTATATCTTGGAAGTCGATTGCCACTATCCATAGACATCATTGCGTGACAAATTCGACTTTAGGACAAAGAGTTCAACTCTTGCCTCGACTTTGCATACATTTCTTTTGGCATTGCTTTGACATTATTTTCATTTGGTGTTTTTCAATCATATCCTTACCATTACTCTGTTTAATTTTTGGTAAGGTTGGTAAGTTGATTTTTTGGTTTAAAGTCATCACTCAAATCCATCATATTATTCAACAATCGTAAGTCGAATTTTCATTTGGATAACTTTATTCTTGAATTATATTTGGTTAAACTGATTTCACTTTGGTTTAAGTTCTTCTATTCCTTCTCGAATCTTGATTTTGGTTTATCTTTTATTTTGTGTAAACAGAAATGAATACGATTAATAATATCGACACCTCTTCGAATGATACTTATAATATGGGAACTTCGACAAGAATTTTACCTAACATGGTTCCTACTGTTGTGATTCCTCTTGTTGCGGTTGCCCCTCCCATCGTTCATATAAATTCCATTCCAAGTGGAGAGAAACCAGAGAAGTTTAGAGGGATTGATTTCAAAAGATGGCAACAAAAAAATGTTGTTATAACTCACAACCATAACCTTGGCAAAACTCTTAAATGAAGATGATCCCACTGTACAAGAGGGAATCATTGATTGCATTGGATGCTTGGAAACATTCCAACTTCTTATGCAAAAACTATGGGAACTATGTGAATCCTTGGGAAAGAAATATAAGACTGAAGATGCTGGAACTAAAAAGTTTATTGCAGGAAAATTCTTAGACTACAAGATGGTAGATTCAAGAACGGTCATTAGTCAAGTTAAAGAATTGCAGATTATACTCCATGAAATTCACGACGAAGAATATGTCTCTTAGTGAATCATTTCAAGTGGCTGCAGTTATCAAGAAACTTCTACCCATGTGGAAAGATTTCAAAAATTATCTCAAGCATAAGTGCAAGGAGATGAATGTTGAAAAACTAATTGTCTGGTTGAGAATTGAAGAAGATAACCGAAAATCGGACAAGCATGTTGGAATTCATATATCACAAGCTAAAACTAATGTGAAGGAATCCCATAACAAAAGCAAGAAAAGAAAGCATTCCGTCGAACCATCCAAGAAGAATTAAAATAAATTTAAGGACAATTGCTATAATTGTGAAAACATCGGACATCGCTCTGTTGATTGTCGTAAACCTAAGAAGCAAGCCCAAGTGAATATCATCGAATCTGGTGTAATATCTAATAGTATATCAGATATAAACTTGTCGACTGTTATTTCAGAATGTAATAATGTTGAAAATCCCATGGAATGGTGAGTGGATACGGGTGCTACCCATCATATTTATGCCGACACTCCTACTGATAGTGAGAAATTGTTCATGGAAAACTCTTCAAGTTCAAATGTTGAAGGACAAGGCAAAGCTATTTTGAAAATGGCATCAGGTAAGGAACTTAGCTTTAATAATGTTCTTCATGTGCCTGATATTCACAAGAACTTAGTGTTGGGTTCTTTGTTAAGTAAGAATGAGTTTAAATTAGTTTTTGTATTGGATAAGTTTATACTTACCAAGAATAATATGTATGTAGACAAATGCTATGTAAAAGATGGACTATTCAAGATGAATGTCCTTACCATTGTACTGAATAACTCAAGGAATAATATATCTTCTTTTGCTTATATTCTTGAATAGTCTAATTTATGGCATCATATATTAGGACATATAAACTTTAATTATACACGCAAACTGATAAATTTAAGTTTATTACCGAATATGCATTTTGATACAAATGGGAAATACAAAATTTGTGTAGAGGCTAAGATACTGTTGTGTATACCTGTTGAAAAGTAAAGATGAAGTTTTGAAAGTGTTTAAACACGATAAAATTGAAGTTGAAAATCAACTTGGAAAAATGATAAAGGTGATTCGTAGTGATCGAGGTGGAGAATATGTTGCACCGTTTGAAGAATTTTATTCAAACATTCATCAAACAACAACACCATACTCACCTCAATCTAATGGTGTTGGTAAATGCAAAAATCAAACACTTAAGAAAATGATGAATGCAATGTTGATTAATTCAAGCTTACCTCAAAACTTGTGGGGGAAGCTATACTTTCGGCAAATTATATCCTTAATAAAATACCATAACAGAGTAAGAATGAATCACCTGATGCGTTATGGAAAGATCGAAAATATTCCTACAAATATCTTAAAGTGTGGAGGTATTTGGAAAAGGTACAAACACCTAAACCTAAACAAGTAAAGATTGGACTTATGACAATTGATTGTCTTTATCAGATATGCAAACAATAGTAATGCATATCGATTTTTTGTTCATAAATTAGAAATACTTGATGTACATACATGTAATGTCATTGAATCAAAGAATGCTATATTCTTCGAAGATATATTTTCTTATAAAGAGAAATAAATAAGCTCACACAAACGAACTTATAATACTGCGATTGGAAACTATAAAAAAGATAGTAATCATCAAGTAATTGAAGAACCAATACGCAGTAAAAGGCAAAGGATTCATAAGACATTTGGTCTAGATTTTCTAATATATCTACTAGAAAATTATCCAAGGATGTTTAACGAAGAAATGTCCACTCCCGAAGCTCCATTATGGAAAGAAGCGGTTAATAATGAAATTGAATCTATCATGAATGACCATACTTGGAAATTGGTTGAACTTTTTCCGGGAAACAAAGCCTTAGACTGCAAGTGGATTTCAAAAAAAAATGGAAGTCAGATGGATCAATAGACAAGTATAAGGCTAGACTAGTAGCCAAATGATATAAACAAAATGAAGGACTAGATTTCTTCGATACCTATTCACCTATTTCAAGGATCACATCTATATGAAATATATCAAATGGATGTTAGGACTGTATTTTTGAATGGTCAATTAGAAGAAAAAATATATATGGAACAACCTAAAGGTTTTCTTGTTCTGAGAAATGAGAATAAGGTGTGTAAGCTTGTAAAATCATTGTATGGATTAAAACAAGCATCGAAGCAATGAATGAAAAATTTGACAAAGTTATGTTGTCAAATGATTTCAAAATTAATGAATGCGACAAATAAGTTTTCATTAAAATCATACATATACGTGATCGTATGTCTATATGCTGATGATATGCTAATCATGGAAAATAATTTGAACATTATTACCTCGACCAAGAAAATGTTAATAGAATATTTTGACATGAAAGATATGGGAATAGTTGATGTGATATTAGGGATTAAAATCTTTAAACCATTTGAGGATTTGTCATTATCTCAATCACATTATATTGAAGCTATACATAAAATGTTTAATGCGTATGACGATAAATAAGTTAAAACATTAGGAGACTTACGTTTACACTTAGCCAAAAATACTGGTGATCCAGTATCTCAATTAGAATATTCACGCATTACATGCAGCTTGATGTATATTATCCAACTGCACGCGTCCTGATATAAAATATGCAATCAACAAATTGAGTAGATTTACAAGTTATCCAAGTAATCACATTTGGAAAGCATTAACCCTAGTTCTTAAATACTTAAGACATGGTTAATTATGGATTACATTACTCAAGATATCATGCAGTGTTAGTAGGATATACCGATGAAAATTGGATATCGACATAAAGGATTCAAAGTCTACAAGTAGTTTACCATGGAAGCAGAGATGTGTCCTGAAAATTATCTAAGCAAACTTGTATAGCTCGATCAACAATGGAATCTGAGTTTATAACTTTAGATAAAACTGAAGAAGAAGCAAAATGACTTTATAATTTTCTCGAGAATATTCCATGTCGTAAAAAATCAGTTCCTGCGATTAATATACATTGTGATAATCAATTGGCAATTGCAAAGGCACAAAATAGTATGTATAATGGTAAATATCGACATATTCGTCGGAGACACAATATCATTAAATAGTTGATACTGAATGGTATAATCTCAATTAACTATGTTAAATCAAAGGAAAACATAGTGGATCTTTTGACGAAAGGACTAACTAGAGATCAAGTATACCATCTTTTTAGGGAAATATGCCTAAAATCTATTGAATGAAATCAACATAGTAGAAATCCGACCTTGTAAATTTGAGATCCCAAGATCTTAATTCAATGGGACATCTAAGTTATGAAAAATTCAGTGTAAAACACTTACTCCCATTCCTATAAACCTAAAGTGCAGGAATAAAAGGTGTTCAAGGATAAGTGTATACTTTTAATGATTCCTATATCTTGGAATTAGAAAAAACATGTATGATACAATACTATAGGAGATCCTATATAAGTGTGAAGTGGGGTCGCTTCTACGAGAATTTGAGGCTTAATTTCTCTTAAAGTACGTATGAAATCAAGAATTATTCAGGGCCAACCTTGAGAATTGAAATGGTTAGATAAGTTATGGTGTTGACACAGTTGTTTTGATTTACGCAAATGGTTGAATGGTTCAAGATGTTCACCAATTAACTAAGTAAATTCAATTGTATTCAACTAAGGAAGGTTCAAAGTCACAAGCCACCCCTCTTGATGCTATAGCTTATTGTTTGCACTCCTTTTAGAGTCTTTACATCGTTTTCATTTTTGGATTACATATTGTGGAATTTCCTTTCACGTGAAGAATTTTTGGAATTGGTTAAGTATTAAATCATGAAAAAGTGAGTTTCATGTCAACTTCGATCAAATATTCGGACTTAATCCGATAGTCAAATTATGAAACTAAATAGATTAACTTGATCTACTCGTCAAGTAGATCGTCGTGGTATATTGAAATCTCCAAATCAAGTCCAGGTTAATGAGAAATTACGGTCTAAAGTTTGTTGAAAAGAGAGGAAACCGGCTAAAAATTTGTCCAACTCCGTCGCTTGCCTAGTGCTCGAGTAAAAATACTATCATACGAGTGACGTGTTAGCGATAAAGTATCTATTTCTGAAGCTCGAGGGACGCAATGGTAACATGCTAACGACAAAAAAAGCTGCGACCCTGGCAAATGTTGCTGAGTTTGGCGCAGCATTTCACTCACAACCTTTCCTCCTTTGTAAATTAGACCTTTGGGACGTCCATTTGTTCATTCCAATGATATATGATAATAGCATAGCATTAAATTCATCTTTTCCTAGCCAAAATTCTGCATAAAAAGTTGTTTTTCCATTTTTAATAAGGAGTACAAAAACCAATCTTCGGTTCATTGTTCTTGTATTTTGAAGTGCTACTAATACAACCAGATTGTCGTTATATCTTGGGATTCGATTACCATTATTCGTAGGTATCGTTGCAGGGTAAATTCGACTTAAGAACAAAGAGTTCAACTCTTGCCTCAACTTCGTATACATTTCTTTTGGCGTTGCTTTGACATTCTTGTCATTTGGTGTTTTTCATCATATCTTTGCCATTACTTTGTCCAATTTTTTGTAAGGTTGGTTAGTTGATTTTTTGGTTTAAAGTCATCACTCAAATCCATCATCTTATTCAACAATTATATTAAAATTTAATTGATTTCCTTTTTTTTTTCCCTCTTCCTCTCTCTTCCATAAAGTTTTTTTTCTCTGTACATTAATCTATAAATAATTATATACAAGTAGTATTAGAGCATCTTCAAAAAATTCTTTATTTATAGAAAGTCACTTGGAGCTTATTTTTAAGCATTAGCTCTTTAAAATGAAGATTTTTTTTTTGTATTTAAAGAGTCTCTTGGAAATCTTCTTACTCTTGACAATTTTTCCTAATAAGAAACTGAACCTAGTATGACATAAAAAAACATCAATTCCATGTATGACGAAACTCTCTGCGAGAAGAGACAAAAATTATTCACATGTTAAATTTTGATGAAAAAATGAATTCGATTTGAATGCATGTGAGCATGTTCAAAATAATATATTAATGAATAAATTTTCACCTCATATATTAACTTAAACGTTTAGATGGAACAATTCTACATTACCTTGTGAGAATTCTCCTTGCTTTCTTTCCAATAATCTGAAACATGGCCCCAAAAGGGTCCAGCTATACTCACTCCTCTACAGAACATATCAAAGGTTTCTCCAAGTGAATTAGTTTCCGTTTCCCGAGGCCTTAACTTGTTACAAAATTGCCAAAGGGACACAAAAGTGTCCTTTGGGTTTCTACACATATAGACAAGCTTACATCCAAAATCCCTGCACAGATTTCGGGAGCCAAAAAAATGGTATATGGGTTACAAACATCTTGGGAGAATTCATAGAAGAAAGATCTAGGATTTGATTGTCAACATAGAGTCTATGTTCCAAGATTGGCACAAGATCATGTGGATTTTTGCTAAGTAAAGGGTGATCTTAAGAAATTGTACATTACATTCGATTCATTAAGGTAAACACGATTGCACTCAACCAGGTCATCCCTAATTTGGGAGTTGTAATAAGAATAACATCAGAATCCCGAGCCTGGAAATGTCGTTGACATGTAATCATCCCTTGAAGGTGCTTGACCGGGCTGCCAAAAGGCTTGGTATTTGTTGAGATAAGAGGCAACCCATTGATTTTCTTTGGACAAAGAAAAGATTAGGTCTTTAAATTTTTGTGCCACCACTTCTACTTGGGAAGAAATGCAGAAATTTGACTGTGCATAACTCTGGACAGGATTGTGTCTTGATAGAATGAGTAACAATTGAAAATGAGCCATATGCATTTTATATGAGAAGAACTACAACTCAAAGTTCCTATTAGTCTATTACGTACCAAGAATAGTAAAATAATAATTATTAAATGATTGGCACATATTTCACATATAAAATTTTATTCCCTGATGTCAACAAAAATATTTAGTACCCTATAACATGCCTACGACAGCTCTATCCAGCAGCATTTATCTTTATCTTAATTAAAGGATGTTAATGTCAAGAGCAAACCACGAATTTTTAAGATTTAAAAACCTAAAACGGGTTCCATGAGGAAATCCTCAGGTGGAGCCACCGAATAATGCAAAGATTTTCGGTTATTAAAGAAATTGCACTTTGTAACTTATAGAACTCGAGAATTAATTTGATATCATTCTTGATAATCTACGAAATAATTGGAAGTAGGTTTAGTTTGTCTTTCTCACTCAAATGAAAGATAGTGCGATGACTTTTTGTCATTGCACAAGTTTCACAAAGATAAGAAAAATTACATCCATTAAACAAAGAGGGTGTTATGAAACGGATCGCAAGATAATGACAATAATGAAATAATGAAGAAGAAAACAACAACACAAGAATTTACATGGAAACCCAATTAGGGAAAAAACCACGGGCAGAGTAGAACAATCCACTATAATCACTAGTTTTGTGTTTACAATATCAAGTACAATATCAAGATTTCAATAATCTTAATTAAAATCTAAACTCTCAATCTCTCAATATGTTGTTGAAGATGTAAATAATAATTTATGAAATGTTACAATATGGAGATATAGTGTGGCTATATATATAAAACATCTTATTGGAGTCCAGGATGAAGAAAAAGTCCTAAAGTCCAAATAAAACTAGGAAACCGAGTTAAATTACGCTAATGGGGCGCCACATTACCTAGCTGCTGATTTTCCAGTGATGCTGCCTCGTTTTTTTCTTCTTGGCACTACGGCGCCCGTCTCTCGGGGTTGATATTACAAAACATACCTTTAGCCATCCAAGAGTCCTCCTTCAAGTCAAACTTCTAATTATCATTAAAATTTGATCTTCACAACTTAGAACTCTACAAACCCAAATATCTTACACTTTCTCCAATCAACCAAATACCAAATCACCTGAAATTTGGATCACACCACAACAAATCTCCACATTGAGCCAAAATTTTATCACAAGAAATTAAAACATATCTTCAAGTAAACACTATTTCTCCTTTTCCAAACAAGCATTAATGAACTAAATCAATGACAAACACCAACTAAGTTCAAGTAATGCTCAAACTTAGAAATGGGATGTGGTTTTGTCACCATATCAGCATGATTATCCATGGTATCAACCTTGCTCACTACAATATCAACACGAGCAATTACATCATGCACAAAATGATACCTCACATCAATATGCTTAGTCCTCTCGTGAAACATCTAATTATTAGTCAAGAAAATTGCACTCTGATTATCACAGAAAAATGTAGAAATCTGCAAGTCTTCACTGATTTCACCAATCAATCCTCTCAGCTTCATAGCCTCCTTACATCCCTCTGTAATAGCCATGTATTCTACTTCTGTTGTAGACAAAGCCACTGTATTTTGCAAAGTAACTTTCCAGCTGATAGCATAGCCTCCAAGGGTAAATACATACCTTGTAAGGGATCTCATCTTATCAAGATCTCCTGCATAATTTGAATCGACATAACCTATGACTCCATCTGAATTTTTACCAAAATACAAACAAGCATTTGAAGAGCCCCTCAAGTATATGAAGATCCACTACACTGCTTTCCAATATTCCTTGCCAGGATTAGCTATATATCTGCTAACTGCACTAACTATTTGTGCAAAATCAGGTCTTGTACAAACCATAGTATACATGAGTGAACCAACTGCATTGGAGTAAGGAACTCGAGACATGTAATCAATGTCTTCATCTGATTATGGACACGAGTTAGATGATAATTTGAAGTGGGTAGCCAAAGGAGTACAGACAGCCTTAACTTTCACCATATTGAATCTTTCAAGCACCTTTTCAATGTACCCCTTCTGACTCAAATACAATCTGACAGCCTTTCTATCCATCAAGATCCACATTCCAAGAATCTTCTTCGCTACACCCAAAATCTTCATGTCAAACTCCTTGCTGAGTTGTAATTTTATTTTTTTAACATCTGCTTTATCATTGGCTGCTATGAGCATATCATCAACATATAATAACAAATATGTAGTTGATCCACCACTTTCCTT
>CAIGRB010082735.1:0-12068 GCA_903798255.1 Fraxinus quadrangulata | reverse complement strand
GTTAAAAATTAATTTTCGGTCATATTTATCAAATTATCGATCACAAATCTGTTCTCAATTATAAATCAAAAATTTTATAAGTCGTAGACTATTTCTCGATCACGAATCAAAATTTTATTGGTCACATAGTATTCATCAGTCACGAATCGAAAATTTTATTGGTCATAACTCATTTATTCATTACAAATTTTCGATCACAACTTATCAAATTATTGGTCACGACTTAATTTCTGGTCACAAATTAGGAATTTCATAGTTACAGGTTATTTCTTGGCCACGAATTAAAATTTTTTATAGGTCATTGACTCAAAAACTCAAAACTTTTATTGGCCACAACTCGATTACAACTTAATAAATTGTGGGTCACGGTCACAATTTTTAGGTCGCGTATTATTTATTTGTTAAAAATTAACCAATTTTTTGTCACAGACACCTACCCCATCTCATCCCACCCAAGACCACCGCCACGCCAAGCCACAGCCACGACACTACACACAGCACATTCTGCACCGCACACCTCCACTGCCACGACACCGCACACAGCACTGCCATAAAAAAACCACTGGACCTCCACCACCACCCCTACAACACCGCACACTACCACCTCCAACGCATACAGCACCACACATTTCAGTCAACCATCGCACCTACAGCACCACAGAGCACATCATCGCCGCACCCACCACTGAACTGTCATCACCACACCACTTAAAAATTAAAAAAATGGGAAGAACAATGGATCTTCACTCCCAAACTGTAGCAATGGTCCAACGAACAACTCCACGACGAAAGGGCGCACGACTCCACCCCAACCGCACCACCACTCGCACACGACACCACGCCACTCACCCAACCGCCGCATCGCACCGCACCGCACCAAAGTACATCACCACACACAGCATCCGATCTCCATTCCTACCACCGCACACCTCCACCACCACAACACTCCGCACCTCCACCACCGAACCGTCGATGAGCGAAGCGAATCTGCATCGACGCGATAAACGCAGGGACGTCGCCGACAAAGATGGGAGGCGTCGCTAGTGAAGGTTGTTAGAGAGAGAGAGAAGAGGGAAGGCGAAGAAGACGAGAGAAGGGAAGAGAGAGAGGGAGAAGACGGAGAGAGAAAAGAAATGGAAATGGTTTCTAAGGTTTGTGATGAAATTGATTAGAGTTTTAATATAGTACCTGTCCCATCTCATCCCACCCAAGACCATCGCCACCGCCACGCCACGCCACGCCACACCACAGCCACAGCCACGACACTGCACACAACACACTCTGCACCACACACCTCCACCGCTACGGCACCGCACTGCCATAAAAAAACACCACTGGAGTTCCACCACAACCGCTACAACACCACACACTACCACCTCCAACGCACACAGTACCACACGATTCAGTCAACCATCGCACCTACAACACCACATAGCACATCACCGTCGCACCCACCACTGAACCGTCATCACCACACCACTTAAAAATTAAAAAAAATGGGAAGAACAGTGGATCTGCACTCCCAAACTGTAGCAACGGTCCGACGAACAACTCCGCAACGAAAGGGCAAACAACGGAAGGGCGCACAACTCCACCCCCACCGCGCCACCACCCACACACGACACCACACCACTCACCCAACCGCTGTACCGCACCAAAGTACATCACCACACACAGCACCCGATCTTCGTTCCTACCACCGCACACCTCCACCACCACAACACTCCGCACCTCCACCACCGAACCGTCAATGAGCGAAGCAAATATGCATCGACGCGATGAACGCAACGACGTCTCCGACAAAGATGGGAGGCATCACTGGTGAAGGTTGTTAGAGACAGAGAGAAGAGAGAAGGCGAAGAAGACGAGAGAGAAAGAGAGAGAGAGAGAGAGAAATAAGACGGAGAGAGAAAAGAAATGGAAATGGTTTCTAAGGTTTGTGATGAAATTGATTAGAGTTTTAATATAGTATCTGATTTTTGAATAAATAAACTTTAGACCTAATTTGTAAAAAATAATCTTTAAATACCTGGATTTATGTAATTTCCACTTATAATATTATGAATAAAAATTATCAATAATATATAAAATATCACATCAGCTGAGAATCATTTTTGGACGATTTTAATCCTAGTACAATTCAATTATTTCGATGATATCTTACTTTTCGTGTTCAATACGTAATAATACTACAAAATCATTGTCGTATATGAATTTTGTGTTATGAACTTTAAATTAATTTCATTTACATTAATCTATGTTCAATGAATTTCGATGAATCTTGATATACATGAATATAGAGTTATTACAAATCAATTTATTTATATTCACGTATCTAGAAATTTTAATAGGTGTTTAAATTCATATATTGACAATTTATTCTTATATCTCAAATGTAATATAAAAATGTTGCTCATTTATAATATTTCATTATCGCAAAAAGTGTAAATAATAAAAGTTGAGTTTTGAGAATACAATTTTCTTCTTTTAAATTTTCATCATAAATTTTATTTTCTTTAGTTCGTTTGATATTCGTCAAATCTTTCCAATAAATTGGTATCAAATATTATTTTTACGGCACTCATAAAATATTTCAGAATAACGTGCAATGTACGTACTGACTAGTGTATATATATATATATTAAGTTACTAATAAAATATTAGAGAAAATTAAATAATAAATGCCTCTACGTCGTTGATCATTGATCAAAGCACCGTTTGTGCGACGACACCACTAACAACGTTATTGTTCATAATTGTTGGTGTGTATAATGTGTATCGATGATCACCTACCCGTTAATTGTTTTATCCGCATCACTAATTTATATTGATTTTCGTTATGTATTTTCAACTATTCCTTTCCTTATTTTTTTCACAGTTCTACTTTATGATCATTCTTAAAAGTATTCATGTGCAAAAGTGTTTGCTCCTCGAAAGATTATATTTCAGATTTTGCATTCTTGTTTGGCATGAGCTGGATGAATTCTACATGAGCTTTACAGAAATGTAAATGTTATTTTAATTTATTATTTTGCACTTAAGTTTGAATGGTTTGTAATTATTGATATGCATTTATGGATTGCTAGAGAGATTTATGGGCGACTTACGAACATGTAATGGATGTAGATGTCGAACCATATTTGTAGATCCCATAAATATTATTGATTGGGATCTAATTGTATGAAGTGACAAATTCACATGCATAGAGAAATCCCCTTCAAAGAGCTAGACCACAAGTTCGTCTTGGTACTAATGAGAGGAAGCTTGTGGTAGATGTTGTGCTTTAATTGCAAGTTTATTATGTTAACTAAACAAGTACAAAATTTGTTGTAAGAGACCGATTTATCGTTCTCACGAGTCACGAGTTACTATCTATTTAGTAATTAATTTAAGTATTCAAAACTACTATTTAAATATAGCAAAAATTGATTGCAATTATTTTTATGTGAATCCAAATTAGTCTCAACTAAACGCAATAAATTGCCTAAGAATTCAATTGAAGGTCACAACAACAATAAAGGTGTATCTCAAATTTTTATCCCATTGTCGAATATTACTATACGGTCTAAATGTATAACTCACAATACATAAAACAACTAAACACGAGAATCTTGCAAATTAAAATTAAATGTTCAAAACTAGGTTACAACGTTTGTTCCAACTATTAGCTTAGTTATACATCATAGTGGAAGAAAAAATACAAAATGATTTAGGAGTAAATCATTGAGTTTAGAGGAAAAATGAGAAAAGATGAACTTCACCAAGAATCGTGTTCTTTACACCAAGGACTTAAAATCCCAACTTTTTCTTTCTCTTCTCCGTTGTATCTTCTCATTTGTTCTCTTGCATGTATAACGCGTGTAACTCATCATTATTTGACCTATAATAAGTCCTTATATAGTGCTAGATCCACCTCAAAAGTTGTGTCCTCGAAAGGCCCAAAATAATCTTGCAATAGAAAAAAAAAATACCTAAATCATGCTTCATTTGCTTTGCTCTCCTTCTTCGACTCACTCTTGAAAGAGGGGTTCGCTTGTTCCATGAAAAGCTCTTTCAAAGGATTCATCGCGGTAACAAAAATATATGTTATGTGGTATAATTGTAAGTGTTATGCCTTACATCCAATCAACTTTAGACGTAAATATTTTTAATATATAAATTGATGTATTTTATCTATGGCATCTCATTATTTAATTGAATTAATATTCTAATAAATCAAATAATAGAGTCCGTAAATTCAAATTTTAATAATCTGTTAATCAAAAAGAGTTTTGATTGTGAGATTCAAATTACATATGATCGAATTTTAAATTATCCATGGTCGTAAATAGTAACAAGATACGAATATCGTTATTACGGATAAATCATCACATGTGACATTTTTTACTTGTGAAGTAATAAAAACACAACAAATATAAAATTCGTGCAACGCACGTATCAACGACTAGTATTGTATATAAGATCAAAACTTTAAATCAACTATAAAAAATAGTAATATATTCTCCTTCAATTAAGTATAAGATGCCAAATATATACAAGTTTGAATAAGAGGATAATCATCACATTTATAATAAAATAATAATTAAAGTACGAGTGATGAAATGACAAATAGTTGGTGGGAATTGAAATTGCATGATTAAGTAAATTTCCAACAATATCAAAGTTCGTCTTCAGTCCACGTACGACGAAAATTTCTCTTTTGTTTATAATCAAACTGCAACCCAAGCTCGGCAAAGTTTGGTTTGCGATATTTGTCACCTTCACACTTTTTTTTATCAATAATATTTATTTATTTTTATTACTTATTTAGTGCCAGAGTTTTGGTAAAATGGGTTTATGAATTTTATTTTTTAATTCTCATGGATGAAAAAAATATGATTATGAGATTCTGGTAGTAAATTATTTAAAATGAAATTTTCTAAATTTTGGAGGCCTTGCCTAAATATGAGATTTTAAGCGATCCTCCGACTCTGATAATGAAGTTTAAATTACGACTTTCAAATAATAACTGTATTGAAAAATCAAGACCTAGCTCAAATGGTAACAATGTAATATTATCATGTCATTATCTTGGGTTCCATTTTCATTTGGAGAGGTATGGCTGACTTTGCAGACCAATGTGAAGAAATTCATAGTCTTAATTCAATATAAATAATGCAAAATAATTAATTTTTCTAGCTTAAAACGTAGGAGAACAAGTTATTTTCTTTCTTAGAAGCATCACTAAAACTTGTAGGGGAAATTAAATCAAGTTGGCATAATTAAAAGCAATTACAGCTATCTTATCATGTTACATAGAAAACTACAGTTGACAAAACGGTTCATAAGTTGCATAAGTTTCCGATGTGCGTTTTTAACAATACAATTTGTAATTAGAGTTGACATGAACATAGATGGCACGCGCTATTTGTAACGTAAACTCTTAAGTACAAACGAGTATTAAGGAAAGTGTTTGGATAAAGATTGCTGCTTACAACGAAGCATAATAATGTAATGCATATATTATAAAAATAGGTTGTGGGAACATCATCATTTAATTACTCTTCATTTGGAATCCCAATAGCAACATTATCCACTTTCTTAAGCCATTCCACCCTCTTTAGTGGAACCACTTTTTAATTATCTAGAATAGTTTTCTATCTCATTATACTCGAAGAAAGGTTGTATGTACGGGATTCGAAGTTAGTGTCAATCTAGTAATAATCAATCGTTCTGACACTAAAGCATCTTCAATGCAATTATATGAATTGTTATACATGTGACAAATAAAATATGAATTGAAAGAAGTGCGTCTCGAATGTGAGTTGCGTTAATGGTGGGCCATATGTGCAAAAAGGAAGTAGAGAAAGAGTGAAAAAAAAATTATGAAAAATAAATGGAAACATTCTTCAATAAAGATAAATTATAAAAAATTAAGTGAAGTATGTCTAGAGCACCTTTGATAGATTGATAGTGTTATAGACATATTCCACATTTTTCCTTGTCATGGTAGCATTTAATTTGACATATCAACTAATGAAGATAAATTTTAAAAAAATATATAAGTGGATAATGTCTAACAAACCTTCCACAATAGAGGTGTGGTAAACATTGTTCGCTTTCTTAATTTGTAAATTTTTTGGCGTGATGTGACATACATTTTAGTGCAATGCACAATCCAATTATAGATGTACTAAGAAACAACAAAAACTACATTCATAAATATCAAAGGTAAGCGTGACAGAGTTTTCGATAAAATTATGATTAAAAAGTTTTAAAAAATTGTATGTCGTATGAAATATGTTATTAAGATATAATTTTGAACGATTAAAAAGTTAATAAAATTTAATTTTAATTTTTAAATTCAAAGGCAATATGCGGTAGATCGAAGACGGAAAACGACAAAAAATACACGAGAAATTGAAATCGCGATAATTTATCAATAGTGCAGGAGGAGACTGACAGCTGGCAGCTAGATTGGGAGGGCCCACTTCACGTGCCATACGCACATATCCTTACTGAAGTAATAGTGGAGCCACGTGGCACAAAGACGACGAATTATCTGACGCGTTTATTTTCCTTGGACGCCTCAACTCAACTGGGGATCTGTACCAGGTGAACTGTACTCACTTAAGTCGCGACAGATTTTGAAGTGAGTCATATACGATAATACCCTTAGCTTAAGTTTTTGCCATTATTTGAAAAGGACACGTGGATGCACACAAAGAATTATTGGTTCTGGTGGGGGCATTGCGTGACTAGAATAAAATATCTCTATTGTTTACACTAACTGCACAAATAGTTTATATCATTTAATGTTTGATATTTACCCTTATTTCAATTATTTTTTTTGCCAAGTTGATCATTTTTGTCTCACTCTGTCAATTCATTCTATAAAATATGAATAATTAGTACAAAACTTTCCTATCGTTTGCCATCATTTCATGGTACAAAATATCCTTATTACCTAATTTTCTTCATTTAAGGACTCTAAAATAATTAATTTACCCCCTTTTTAAATAAATAAATAAGAAAGAATAAGAAATAAATAAATAAATAATGGGATAGAGGTAAGTGTAGGGGTTGGAGTAGATGAGGTTAATTGAGAAGATAAATATTTTTCTTTTATTACTACATTAAATTGTTTCTACTGAGAATAGTCTGTATTTTCTTTTAAAAAAAATAAATTTGAAACTCTAACTGCAACTATTTGTTTATTTAAAGACAATGATAAATTATCGACTTTACAATACTTTAATGAAGAAAATAGGCGATGTGAACATTATTGTGCAACAAAGGCAAACAATATGGACGTTTTGCGTAATGATATGGACGTTTTACATCAATTACCCATATTTGATGGAATGAAATGAAATTGACGGAAGGAGATGGTAAAGACCGACTCGCAAAAAAATGTTGAAATGAGTGTGCAATTGTCAAATTTGAAACGGTAGAGATGACTTGCTCGGTGGGTGCTAACGATAAAAACATTTTGTGCTAATTATCCACGGGGCATTACATAATATTGATGAAATGTATTGATAAAAGATGCGAGTTCTACCAAATATTTATCAACTTTTAAGTTATATCAAACGGGAACTAAAATAGATGTGACTCTTGAAGAGTAATTCGTTGAATATCCCATTCATATAAGTATCAATTGTGCTACATTTACATTACAACTTACAGATTTATGTACAACGGATTATTGAGTCAAAATTTCACCAATCAAATAAGAAAATTTCCCCAATTTTTTTTTCTTTTAATTTTTTTTGCCACTATTAACCCACATTACATAAGCAAAATTATATAAGTAACAATTTAAATTCAATTTATTGCTATTATAAAAAAAATTATAAATGATGCCGTACAACAATCATTTTTCCTTAGAATATGCCGTGGCAATATGGTATTTCTACTTAATTCCAGGGGGATAACATGGGAACGGGATTTAGTATTTGAGCCAGTTGCAGAGACGATAATAAGAGAGAAGGTAGAAAGACAATTCTGAGAGAGAGAGAGGAAATAGCCTTATCCTATTCAAACCCTTTATAAAGGCCTCCATTTCCAAGTACCAAACGCTCAATACAAAATCTCCATTCCCAAAATATCATTCAAACTAGCAATAGATACAGATATACAGAGACTAGAGAGAAATTAGAGCAAACACCGATGGCAGCATCAAAAACCTACTTTGCTAGAGCAAACTACAGATTCCTCCCAACCGATCAGACGCTCGCCAAAAGTTCAACGATGTTCGAGCTCGACGAATCCGACGTCTGGAACATGGAGGCCTGCTCGGCCTCGCCGGAGTTCCAGAAAGCTAGTTCCAGAATTTCCAGAAAGTCGGTAGCGCCGGCCCCGAGAGTCGACGGCGGACCAGCGTCTCTTCCTGTGAACGTGCCGGACTGGTCGAAGATACTGAAGGAAGAGTACAGGGAGAACCGCCGCCGAGACGGCGAAGGCGATGATTACGAAGACGAGGAGTATGGAGAGAACGGGAGTCGGATTCCGCCACACGAGTATTTGGCGCGGCAAATGGCGAGGACTAGGGTGGTCTCCTTCTCGGTGCACGAAGGGATTGGTAGGAGACTCAAGGGAAGAGATCTCAGTACGGTTAGAAATGCAATTTGGGAGAAAACTGGGTTCCAAGATTGATTCATTTTTACCAGTTTTTGTATTTTTGGGTTTATTTTCCGTTTTTTTCTGGTCGCCCAATAAAAAAGAAAAAGAAAAAAAGAGAGCCTAATTCTTAACTGAGATTTGATTAAAGTGAAGCGGATTGTTGTTGTTCATCTCATAGGTGTATCCCTGCTTGTAATTCTTAATTTTGAAAAATTAGTTTTGAGAAGAAGGTAAAAATTTGGAAGTTCAAATGCTTAACGAGGGAATTAGTGATTTTGGAATTTAAAGTTGGAATGGAGCATGTTGTGGAATGGGTTTACAATGGATGGTATCGACTTTGGGTGGAAAACGAGGGGCTACTAATTCATTGATTATGATTCCTTGAAAATGATAATGTCATTTGTGATCTCAAAAATTTTAATTGTTATTTTCACGTTATAAAGGATAAAGAATAATATACATGTATCTTGATTGTCGTGAAAAGCCATATTAACTGGAATGACAAAACTAAGACCATGTTTGATAAGCTTACAATTCCATGCCCACCAATTCACATGTGTGAGTGTGATGAGCAAACAATTCATGGGAATTGATTTTCTCGGGGTCTCCCTCACGCACCACAATTCATCCTTTTCGAGGAAAATCAATTCCCATCTATTTACGATTCTTTTTTTTTTTGACAATGAAAACAAATTTAATAACCGATCGTAAAAAAAAAAAAAATTATTTTAATAGACAATTTTCATATAAAATAAAGCTAAATGAATACTAAATTTTGATAAAAAATGAATTTTTAGGAAATATTTTTTATCACATTTTTTTTTAAAATTTTTTGGCAATGGAAACAAATTTTATAATCAATTGTGGAAAACATTATTACTTTAATAGACAATTTTCATGTAAAACAAAGTCGAACGAACATAAAATTTTAAAATTTTTCGGGTGAAAAATTATACCAATCAAACACACTTAATTAACATTTCCTTACAAAACATTTTCTAGACAATTACTTTATTTGGAATTCATTTTCTTTCTACCCATTTTTCACCCTTACAATCAAACGGACCTTAAGAACTTCTTAAATTGGTATATTTAAAATCGCTTTTACATTCTTATTAATATTTCGATGGATTTAAATTTAAATTTAAATTTTGCTCCAACTAAAATATATAATTTTTTTTTTTATGTAGATGATACTGAAAAATACAATTTGCATCTCTCGTCTCTGAGAAATGTATTTTCACGTTCCATGGATGTTCCAACTTCGTAGCAAACTTTTCTTTTTTTCTATTTTTTTTATTTTTTGTTAGCAACTAAGATATATGCTAGTATAACCTCGCATTATCCCAATTTTTGGGGTAAAATGTATTATGGAATAGTGAATTTTTGGAGAATGTGTAAAGAAAAAGTAAGAAAAATTTCTAGAAAAATTTCTAAAATGCGCATATAATAATTTTATGGGGGTATGTGGTTGAAAATTAGTTTTTAAAAAATGTATTTTTAGAAAATGGGGTTCAAACAAGAGCAGATTTTCTTTTTCATCCGGATGAACATATTTACGAGGCTTTTAAATACAAAATACTCTTTATTTTAAAGAGTTATTATTTAAAATTAGTTACAAGAGATTTTCTATCTTAACTTTTAAAATAAGTTATTGCACATAAAAAATTATGTTAAATAAAATAAAAGAAGAAATCAATCCATATTTTTTGAGAAAAGTAAAATAATTGTGTTACTTGTACATAAAAATGTGTCACTTGACCTTTTTGTCAATCAAGTTGTACATTTTTATGTACAAGTAGAATTATTCAAAGTAAAATGAATAGTCAAATAGAAAATACTGTTTGAGTGCATAAAATTTTTGACCCACTAAATTTATGCATACTCTTTATAATATATAAGATGCTCTTTATAAATATTCTTAAAAAATTTGTAGTCCAAATAACTTTACATTAATATACTGAAATGAAAATGTAACTAGTCCGTTAGACGAAATTTATTAATGATCTAACTTCATATTCAAACAGACATTTTAATAACTTCAAAAGTAATACTAATTTATTCATCACTATTACTTTTTATTTATAAATTAATTTGTTTATAAATTCTTCCAAAGGCCTCTTTATCAGTCAAATAAAAAGAAAAAGAAAAAGAAAGGGAAAAATTCATAAATCAGATTTTAAGTTTCACAAATACAAAAATTAGGTTTTAAGTTTCACAAATGCAAAAATCAAGTTTTTATTTATTAATTACAAAATTATTAATTAGGTCACAATTATATAATTAATGGTCACATATATATAATTATATGTCACAATTTATTTATTGGTCACATGTTATCAAATTAATTAGTCACGGATGATTTTGAAGTCACAAATTCAAAAATTTATATGTCACAATTAATTTTATTGGTCATATATTTTCAAATTTATTAATCACAGATTATTTTTCAGTCATATATTGTCAAATTTTTAGNGTCATATATTTTCAAATTTATTAATCACAGATTTTTTTTCAGTCATATATTGTCAAATTTTTAGGTCACAGTTAAATACTTGGTCACAGATAACCAAATACTTGGTCACGGACCTCTGGCACTATCACTTCCACCACCAACACACCCCAACCACCACCGCCACCACCAACACAGAAACGTACCATCGTCGCCAATAACAGAAACGCACCACCGCCGCCCCCTTCAAACGCCTGCTCCAACACCCCACACCACCTCCACCAGAAACTTCAATCAACCACCAACAGGTAACACTCTACAAACCGTCATCACCTCACAGCGTCATCGCTGCCTCCACCATTTTCAGCCACCACCACAACTACCATTCCCAACAACAAATAAGATCCAAACCAGATCCGCCACCACCATCACCTCCATCACCGCGACCACACCTCACCGTAACCACCAGATCCACCACCCAACACAGCCAACACTCCACAACCATCGTACCGCCGTCAACACGACCACACATCACCTCGACCATCAGATCTGCCACCAAACACAGCCAACACACCACAACCACTATAACCTCATAGCCAACACTCCACAACCACCATTTCCAACAACAAATCGGTTTCGCCGCCATCAACGCGACAACCAGATCTGCCATCACCGCGACCACCATTCTTGCGGGTTACTACATCGACGACTGTAGTTGAGAGACGACAGGTTGCTGCAGCGGCGACGACGACGGCGGGTTGACAGTAGAAAGACGATGGTGAAGGTGGAGAGAATGGAGAGGTGGTTTGGGAATTAATTTTAGGGTTTGGATGTGAGAGAAATGAAGAGGGAGGAGGAAGAGAAATGAAATAAAATTAGGATTTGGGTGGGTATAATATTTGATTACCTGAATTTTGATTAAAAAATTTGTACACCTGATTTTTGCACTTTGAAGTTTAAACACCTGTATTTAGGGAACAATACATTTTTAAGGTATTTACTTTACACCATT
>CAIGRB010082718.1:0-31763 GCA_903798255.1 Fraxinus quadrangulata | reverse complement strand
AAATATAATAAAATGAAAACATAAGTACTCGATTTTTTGCTAAACTACGAGCAACAATATCAGCAACTCTTAACCAATCATCTTCATGAAATTCTATTTCATCATTCAAATTCATTTCAAAGGACTTATCACTTTCTTCAATTCTCTTGTCACTGTTTTCGATTTCCTTGTTAACTTTTTCCACTGCATTGTCACTTTTTTAAATTGCCTTGTCACTTTTTCTGACTGGCGCCGTAATATCTTTTTCCCCACCACTCATTTCAAACTCTATGCCTAAAGAAAAACTAGGGAAGTCATTAAAAATCTTGTCTATTTTATCGGGTAAGCTCTCCACACCATCATACCAAAAAAATCACAAAGATACACGAAAAAGTCACAAAGATACTCAAAAGTGACAATAAGTTTAAAAAGTCACCAATATAAATTTTAAACTCGAAAACTCTTAAAATACCTTCATTGGTTCTTCATCAATAGCGAACATCTTGTCTACTTTGCATTCCAGATTTTGTAGACGCTCCATTAATTCTTCATTCGTTTTAATCATTTCTTCAACATCTTTTAGACGATCTTCCATTAGGTTTGACTGGATTTTAATTTCGAGATCTACAATATGTTTTAAAATTAGCTCATTTGATTGAACGACTTTCAGTTCAACCTCAGACAGTCGTCTCAAAATTTCTTCATTCAATTGCTGGACTTCCTGAAAAGAACACAGAATAATAAGAAGCAAGAAATTGAAATGACACAAATAGTAAGAAAGAAAAAATGCCCACAAACCTCATCAATCTTTCCTATGTTTTTCTTTTCTACAGGCCTTCGGCTTGGTCAACAGATTTTGCTTTTCCTCCATCTAATATTTTTTTCTGTTGAACAATAGGATGCTAAAAATCATCATCAACAAATAAACCAGTTGAATACTCTTCTTCCTTCTTTGCCTCAAGCGGCACAATTTGATTTACTTTCAACTGAAAAATACATAATCATATAAATAACAGAAAAAACTAAAGACATAAAATAAATAATAAAAGGGTACAAAACTTACTTTAATAAATCAAAAATGCTCTTTCTTAACCCCACTGATGTCACATGCTGATTACAACTCCAACTCAACATCCGAGGACGCTGAGGTTTATGCTTAATGGAATAATTCTTCTGAGCTATTGTAGGGACAATTTAAAAAATCCACATTTGAAAAGAAACTAGGAATCCATTCAACCTATACTCCAAAAACTTCTTTTCCATTAAAATATTCTTCATTCTCTTATGAAATGCACACTTTAGGGATGATAGATTCATACTAAAAGCTTCTATACCCCATGGAAAAGAATTCAACTCCTCAAACTCCACAAGATAAAAAAATGAGTAATCAACTACCCTATGATACGATGTACCAAAAAGGAAGGATGTAATCAGATAAACTATGCCTATACAATAACATCTTTATCTAAAGTGTGAGCAGGCAAATTTAATAACACTTCTTGGACCTCTTTTGTTGAAATGCTTTCATAATCTTTGAAGTACAGATCTTTCAAACGACTATTTTTTCTATATCGAGTAATGTACAATTTCCAGTACATTTAGCCCCGATATCAAACAAAATTCCTCAACTGAAAATCTCACGAACTTGTCACATATATTGAACCACATTTCATTTGAATTAGGTTGCTTAACTTGTCTAAGCAACAACTGATGTATCAAAGAACATGGATCCTAAAAGGACCAAATAGGGTCCAAGAGGTATCAAATATGCTTTTGTTTGATATTCTAGTAATATAAAATCCTATAGATTACTAAATTTGGAGACCAATGTGATAATTGATTCAAATAACGTGGAGTTCTTCAAAGAATTCACTATTTTTGAATAATGATTTAAGGGAAAGTCATAAAGAGATTCTTAACTCTAGTGACATACAAAAAGAAATATCTCCTAAAGATGTTGATGAATCTAGGAAACATCAAAGAAGCAAAATAACTTGAAAAGAAAAGACATTAGAGTTATATGAAATAGATTCTCAACTTATTTCACTTAGTAGAGGAAAATGAGAGAATGTTGTTAAAAAATAACTATTGTTCTACAAGTGAAAATTGGTCCTAAAACCTTTAAAGAAGCTATGACTTCTCATGATAGTATCTTTTGGAAAGATGTGATTAAAGACGAAATGAATCCAATTAGTCAAACAGTGGGAATTTGTCGATTTACCGCCAGTGTCTAAACCTATCAATTGTAAATGATTGCTTAAACCCACAACTTTCTATCACTTTAGTTGCCACTCCATATACCCACAAATGACACAATTTTGATAGTTAATTGCAACCACAAAGGAGAAGAAACAGTTTGTTAATTCAAACGCAAAGAAGAGAGAAATCAAAGTCGACTGCCTCACATTTTCTTCTTGTAATAACATACAAAGGACATGGACTCCAATATATAGATTAGAGATAGACAAAGTTGGGCCAAGAATAGATAAATGGGCCAACCAACAAATGGGTCATCCAATAAGTGAAACAGGCTCTGAGCAACCTTAATTAATTAAGTTACTTTTAATGACTCAAGTTGTTATCGAATCGAGCCAACCAATATGGTATTAATCTAAGGGAACAATACATAAGTAAGGTATTAAGTATCACCCATTTCAAAATTAAGGATAAATGTTTTAAATTTCAAAAATCAGGTTTTTATTAAAATTTATTTATGATTTAATTAATTAATTAAATATATTAAGCTCACAAATCTATGCAATTTGGTCACAAATTAATCATTTAATTAGTCACAAATTATTTTTCGATCACGAATCAAAATTTTTATGAGTCAAACTATTTTATGGTCACAATTCAAAAATATTATGGGTCACAGTTTATTCATCGGTCACAAATTAAAAATTTAAAAGTCACAATTTCTTTATCGGTCGTAAATCACAAATATTAGAGATCACAACTTATTATACAATCACAAATTATCAAATTATGGTCACAAATTAATATTTTTTAGGTCACATATTATTTTTTGGTCACGAATTAAAAACTTTTATGGGTCACAGATTATTCATCGATGGCAAAATCAAAACTTTCATTGGTTACGATTCGATTACAACTTAATAAATTGTGAGTCACAGTCACAATTTTTAGGTCACATATCATTTATTTGTCAAACATTAACCAATTATTGGTCACAATCAACCAAATAATTGGTCAGACACCCACCAAATCCCATTCCACCCATGACCACCGCCACTGCCACCGCCACACCCACCAAATCCCTTCCCCACCCACGACACCGCTAAGGCCAACATCGTCGCCACAACATCGCTGTCAAACACCATCACTACACAGCACATCACAACACCACACGTCCCACCTCCACTGCATCACCACCGCCCACAACACCATCGCACTACTCACCCAACCACCGGACTGCACTGCACACCACCACTGTACCACATCACCATCATCGCGCACAACAACACTGCCACGATGTGGAAAACAATACCGCCGTCAAACATCACCACCGTACCCCACCGCACAACTCCATATCCACCGCACCACAGTCCCTATCCATCGCACCACAGCCCCCATCCACCAATTGAAAACAGATATGCACCATCACCGTGCACATCACCATCACCATGATGTCGAAAATAGAACCGCAGTTAAACACCACCACCGCACCACACAACTCCACCTCTACCGTACCACAGTCCCCATCCCTCGTACCACAGCCCCATGCACAACAAAAAAAAAACAGATCTGCACCGTGTTCAGACCATGGATGGCGTAAGGCGCCGTTAAGACGCGGCTGCACCTCTGATGCTAGATTGCTATTTTGTCGGATCAGAAGAGAGAAGAAGTGAGAGAGAGNTAACTGAAAACAAATCTGCACCATCACCGTGCACAGCACCACTGCCATGATGTCGAAAACAGAACCACCATCAAACACCACACAACTCCACCTACGCCGTACCATAGCCCACAGTCCCCATCCTCCCAAAAAAAAAAGATCTACACCGTGCTCAGACCATGGATCGCGTAAGGGCCCCGTCACGACACATTTGGGCCTCTGATGCCGGATTGCAATTTCGTCATATCAGAAGAGAGAAGTGAGAGAGAGAAGAACGGTGAGGGTAGAGAGAGTAAAGAAAATGAAAATGATTAATTTGAATTTATAATATAATTATTAATATTGAAATTTTTAATTATAACCTGATTTTTGAATAAACAAACTTTAGACATGATTTTTGAAATTGGATTTTAAAACATAAAACTGGGTGTAATTTCCTTGTAATATAATTAATCTAACCCGTTTAAATATCATCATTCTTGATTTATTATGTATCAAAACCCAACAGAGATTGGGTCTTATAGAGGGCTACATGAAGGGAACTTCAATGTGAGGAACTTTTAATAACGTCAATTTCTCCAGGTATCGATTTCTTTTATCCACAATGGAGCTAGAGTATTCAGTTTTGAAATTTCGAATGTAATGGTCTTTTAATAACACCGAATAGTTTGATTAAAAATAATTTTTTTAGAGTTTTGAATGCTTAATATCATGATTGTATCTGTGAACAAAGTTCTGCGTACCACATTTAGCCCCTGTTTGTCTCCCATTTTTTCAGAATTATTTTTTTTTCAATTTTATTTTCAATGATATATTCACACAATAATACATTTTGAACGTAAATTCAAAATTTTTTCTTACTTTTTAACCACACATTTTCCAAAATCTCTATTCAACAAATCATTTTCCCTAAAAAACTCTTTAAAAAGGGAGACAAACAGAGGATTATTACGGAAGGAAGAGACAATGAAGCACAAATATACAAAATATATAATCATTTTTCATTAATAGCTCATTGAATACAAATCATTGTTCTATAAAAATCATGCCATCTAATGATAAACTTATGCTCTATATTGACTAATAGGACCAAAATATTTTCAATTTTAACAATGGAAATGTTACCTCGAAAATCAACGAGTTCCATTAATTTGTCTTGACATATGAAATTGAAAGCACAAGTAAATAACAATTTGACAAGAAAGTTGTTTTGTGGCACGAAGAAATGGATATTCTTTATTATTAAATTACCAAGTTTCTCAAGTGAGCTGCTAGCGTCCTATGACATAGTTGACTTGAAAGGGTACTCAGTTTGTATGGTCAGAGAAATGCGAGCGGAATTTTCAAGAGTTAAAGGATAGGCAAGTATCTGCACCAGTGTTGACTATTCCTGATGGTTCGGAAGGCTTTGTAATATATAGTGATGCATCTAAAGTTGGTTTAGGATGTGTCTTGATGCAACATGAAAAAGTGATAGCTTATGCTTCGAGGCAACTAAAACAACTCATGACCTCGAACTGGCAGCGATAGTGCATGCCTTGAAGATTTGGCACCACTACCTATATGGGAATAATTGTGAGATCAAGACCGATCACAAGAGTCTCAAATACTTCTTCACCCAGAAGGAGTTGATTATGAGACAGCGACGGTGGTCATAATTAGTAAAGGAATATGACTACACTATCTTGTACCATCCAGGTAAGGCTAATGTTATCGCTGATGCGTTGAGTAGAAAAAACATGGGACAATTGTCAGCACTGTATACATGGCATGATCATTTAATTAGAGATTTTGAAAACCTGAGAATTGAAGTATTTGCTTCATTTGTAACGACATCATCAATGTTAGCAAGTCTTACTGTGAAATCAACACTCAAGGATAGAATAGTAGTTGCTCAGAAAGATGACCCATTTTCAGAAAAGATCAAGGCTGAGAAGAGGAAAGGATTTGAAATAGCCGAAGATAAAGCCCTGAAGTTTAAAGGCCAAATGTGTGTACCAAAGGATAACGTATTGATGAATGAGATTATGACTGTGGCTCATTCTGGTCCTTACGCCGCACACTCAAGTGGAACTAAAATGTATGAAGATTTGCGTGACAGACTTTGGTGGAGAAATATGAAGGAAGTTATAGCTCTATTTGTATCCAAATGCTTGGTTTGTCAACAGGTAAAGGCTGAACATTAGTGGCCATCGGGGCCATTGAACCCCATGGACATACCTCGAATGGAAATGGAAGAAGATTGCGATGGATTTTGTCGTCGGTTTTCTTGGATCAATGAGAGGCCATGATGAAATCTAGGTAATTGTGGATCAATTGACAAAATCTGCTCATTTCCTACCAGTTCGGACAACTTATAACTTAAAACAGTTCACATAGATTTATGTCAGAGAGATTATGTAACTTCACGGTGTGTTAGTTTCTATCGTATCGGATAGAGACATGATGTTTACTTCGAAGTTTTGGATAAGCCTTCAGAAAGCTAGGGACACCAAGTTAACATTTAGTACGACTTACCATCCTCAAATTGAAGGAGAATCTGAACGAACTATCCAGATTCTTGAAGATATGTTGAGAGCTTGTGTCCTAGATTTGGGTGGTAAGTGGGAAGATCATTTGTCATTAGTCGAATTGGATACAACAATAGCTTCCAAACAACTATTGGCATGGCACCATATAAGGCTTTGTATGGTCAACGATGTTGTTTGTCATTATACTGGGATGACGTTGGTGAAATGAGAGTTTTGGGTCCAGAATTAGTTGAGAAGACTGTAGAGGCTATACATAAAATTAGATCAAGAATTAAGATTGCCCAAGATCGTCAGAAGAGCTATGCTGACAAAAGGAGAAAAGAATTGAATTTTGAGGTTGGAGATAAAGTATTTCTCAAAGTGAAACCGATGAAGGAAATACTACGATTTGGAAAGAAAGGAAAATTGAGCCTTGGATTTTTCGGTCCATTTGAGATTCTTGAAAAAATTGGCGTTGTAGCATATCGTTTAGCATTGCCACCCGAACTAACAACAGTACACGACATATTTCACGTTTCAATGTTTCAATGTTAAGTCGCTACGACGCTTCCTAAGAGTTTAATTAAAGTTTTGGTCACGATAGTAAAGTTTTGCGCACTGTTATTTTTTAAATTTTTGTACGGTATCGAATTTCTCTTAAACAATAATTTTTTTTTATGTTTAGTACTTAAATTTTGAAAATTAGATAAACCGGATATGGTGTACCAAATGACCCATAATTCATTCCCGTTTATTTCTTAATTTATTTTTATATTCCATCAACCTGACTTTTCATTTTGCTCCATTACATTTATCATTTGAATAGTCCATTAGAGCCATAACCGTTTTAATCATTTAGAATCCATTATGTTGATCATTAAAAAGAAGAAAAAAAACTGCCATTTTATAAGCAAAATTAATATGCACGTTTCCTCATAATTCCACCATTTATACACAAAGTTAATATGCTATTTACAATTGTTTTTATTCCACTTTAGTAGTTGCAATTTGTCAATTTCGTTTTGGGGTTTGATAAGCAAAGCAACAACCTTCTACAACCCCAAAAGTCACGTTTTCTCTCTCCAATTATTACACTTATACAAAAGTTTATTCGTCCTTTTTTATCCATAGACTTAAGGAAACTTGAATTCAGAAATTTTCTGAAGGAGAGGCTAAGAGTACGCTGAATTTTATTACATATTGAACGCCAAAGGATTTTCAAACTCCAAGCATTCAAGGTATGGATGTTTACGACACTTTTGTAAGTAGGATAAAAATATTTGTTTTTAGTTTACATTAACATGTTATTGTGTTTCTCATGAGAGAATGGAAGCACCCTATGGGTGGTTCAAATAAATAATGAATTTTGATTCATAAAAAAATGTTGTTAAAACCTAAGAGTATGCAAACTGCTTGATCACCAGTTCGTTTTGAAATTGACGGTGACACAAATAACCAAAGTTTGCAATTCTAGAAAATATATTTTTTTATCTATTTACTTAAGTGTTTCCTACTGGGTATTACTTGTGATACTCACTCTTACAAAATTTACAATTTAATTGAAGGCATGGCAAGTATTTGGTATGGTGACAAGTGCTCGGCGATTTGAAATGATTTGAACTTTTAGTAAAATTTCCATTCGTATAAATCTCTTATGAATCCTTAGATGATACTTGTAAAATGTTTAATTTTCTATATTCTCCTAGTTTTACATATATTGCATGTCAACTATCACTTAGAAATATTGGAATGACTACGCATGAAAGTTATTTATTGCTGGATTGAATTTCAGATTCTGTCCTTCGATTTGAAAGTGGTAAAACTTGGGCTATGGTACAAGTTTTAGAGTGAGATTAGTGGGGTTTCAAAGGTCTATAAGTCTTCTAATAGTAATCTTTGGAATTACCCTAAAATATTATCTAGAGAAAAAATTATATCCATTGTGGTAGACTGCGTCGAGTCAGTTCCGAATTTTCAGTCTAACATAGTCAAACAATATTTTCATGTTTCAAACGTTATCATTGAGACCCCAATTTTTTATATGATGTACATAAATGAATTCTATAATCTATGTTAAATTTCATAATTTTTCGTCAACGTTTGCTAGGTCAACCATATTTTTCTCTTTTCGCTGCTATATTACGGTATTTACTGAAATTCCTCCAATGTTTTTCAAAATCAAATTACACTATAATTTTCTAAAGTCTATATGGACATATATCTCCCATTATAATTTTTATATATTTCAAACTCCAAATTTTTCTTATTTACAATTTATTTTGGTTAACATTAAAGAGGTCAAACAACAAAGAAGATATTTTTTAACGCTTCGAGTTCCAGGAATTTGGGGCGTTACAGACGATATCCTTGAGAATCGAAGAAGACAAAAGTAAGGACATCAAGGAGAATTTAGAAGAGAAGCATATATATTTGAATCTGGATGGCCTAGGTCACAATATCCCCATTCGAATAAATCCAAGAAAAGAATAAATATTCTCTCCGCCATGTCTTCCCAAAATATAGAAAAATTGTACCTACCTCCTAATAAGCTGAACGCAAAATTTTGCAAACTCGATCGCACCAGATCACATGATATAGTTGAATGTTTTAAAGTGCTTAAAATTGCCAGGATGTGATGTAATCAGAAGCTTACATCCCAAAGAAAAGGTGGAACAAGCAAGGACGCACAATCTTAGAAGTATAAAGATCATATGCAGTACACTCCCAAGCACCTACGGAGCCCACACTTCAAAATTTCAGGGACTAAAGGTAATTATAAACAAATAATTCTCTTTCAATTATATTTGATAATAATGAAGGGAATCAAATCTCCCCAAGCGCGATGAATCAAGGATGCGAGCTGAAATAACTCGTTATGGTCCAACCATCTTTCGAAAATAAACTCCACAAATATCCAATCTAAAAGTGCTTTGATCCAATTTAGAGTTAACACCTCCAGACTTTCATGGCGGAACTCTTATATGGTGTTTCCAAAATATAAGGATTTGATTCCCAAGGAACATTTCATCCTGATAATAAAGCTGGAAAACGAAAGAGAAGTGCATGCTTGAAAATTCTTACACAGGAAATCAAGTATCCGGGAGGGGTGAAAACCTACCCGTCAGTAAAGATAACTTAGCAAGTACTAAAGGAAGCATGAGCGATAAAAGTAATTGAAAAAAATACTGAAAAAGATGAGGTCGCAGAAAGAAGGATTAATAGTAAAAAGCAAGGCCAGTCATGCTAGAAAATGACTATCCTCTCCTAGAAGGGCGAAGGCAAGTTTAATTCCATCAAAAGAATTCCAATTAAAGGTGGGGTCTACCCAGCCAAAGGAATTTCGACTAAAGGTGAGATCTATTCCATAAAAAAAAAATTGGGATGGATTTCTCTCTCAAAGGAAAAAAGGGACGAGGCCACATCCATTTATCTTTGAAAGTCATGACATACTTGTAATAGCATGCAAAATGTATATGTATGAAAAAGACATGGCAAGGAAAGGAATAGAAATTCGCACTCCTAATTTTGTTACGATGATCTAATAAAAGTTTCATTGGGAAATCGGCGATGTCAAAATGTGAAATCATCACAAGAACAATAGATTCTAATATTGGTACAAACTCATTATAAATGCATCTATGCAAGGCATGCCTAAAATAACAAATGAGAAACAATGCAAACTCAAAAGATGTCAAATGATCAAAATCTTGTTGCATAAAACAATAATATCTTATAAATAAAATTTCCAAGAAAGAGTAGTTTTATATAAACAATGGATGATGATTTGGTATCATTAAGACAGTGAGACAAAAATAAGCTATCCAAACTAACTAAGGACTAGAGATTCTCAGAAGATGGATCATCCTGGTTAACTTGAGCTTCACCCCCCCGAGGATACCTTCACTTGTGAAAATGCAGAAATTAAACTGTCAAGAGATTCATTAATAGCAAAATTTCTACTTGGAAAATGGCACAAGATGTAGGTAAAGAAAGATCAACAAGAATGGACAGAATGTCGAAAGCCCAGAGGCCAATGGACAAATCTCAGAAGAAAAGGTGTCTTCGACGTTATCTTCATGAGCCTCCAAAAAGTCCATAGTTCACTTGAGATGAAAGCTTCTGATAATACCGATCACTTTATATTCCCCATCCTGCATAGCATCCGTAACTAACTTTGCCTTACGAGCAATTGTTCCTGAAAGGCTAGACTCCGTAACAACTACTTTCATATCAATATTTTTTAATCTATCGCGAAGCACAACCATCTCATTCACTGTACTATTAAGTACCATAAAGGACAGCTTCGTGCTTAAACTTAGTCGTTCGGAACTCCTTTCTAAGACATGAAGCATCACAATTAGCCTTTGCAACGTAGGCTACCCGCTCTTTCTTCGCCAAATTTAAATTCGAAGAGATCCTCTTAACACCTGCGACCAAGGAAGCCTCTTTCGTCATGAAAGCTTTGGCACCCTTACTCTTCTCCTTATACATGTTCTTCTCACCATCGACCTCCCCTTAGCTTTCTTTGAAGAGTATTACTCATCTTCACTAAGGAGTTAACCTTGGTCTCCAAGCTAGCCACCTTAGAGGTGCAAGCTTCATAGTTAGATTGTTGATTTTGAGAAAAGATTGCAGCTCATTGAAGGTGGGCTTCAGTCATTTTTCCTCTCTTAGTAGGGGTAAGTTTTTTCGCTAGTTTCTACCAGAATGGATTAAAATAGGCATAAGCAACTTACGTTGTTCGAGAGATAAAAGGAGAAAACCATGATAAAATCCTCGCATCTAACGCACATTTGTGATGAGTAAAGAATAGAGACTTTAATCACGAGACAGGACCCCAAGGTGAATAGGAGCCTTCGGATCAAGAATGGGCACAAGCTCACCTGGAGCTTTCCTTTTTTCTAGAATTCCTAACTGATCTTGGAGAAGAGGGATGCACGGATTCTACTTGGAAAAAGGGGATGCACCCACAGGGATACTTCTTTCGAGCTCTTGGAAACCTCACGAATCTATTTCTTAGGGAGAAGCGCAACGTACTTCTAAGGCTTAGAAGTCATTGAAGATGTGGTACCCAAGTTAGTTCACATTGTAAAAGAAAGAGACATTAAATATCTTTCGAGAAGATAAGAAATGATCATTAAAGGAATGAAACAAAAGCATTTATTTAGTCGAAGTAATCTGAATACCGATATCATGGAATCTTGGATTGGAAGAGCTTAGCAACCTCTCAGCTTCGCAAGCCTCTGATATCAAATTGAGAATAAACACTGCCAAAATACAAAGATCCTTAAGGGCTTGACCTTGAAAGGTACCCAACAGTTTTTCTACACAAACATAATAATATATTAAAAAAAGAAGCATATAAAGGCCGAGTACTCACTGGACTCGCTATGAAGACGGGCATAACCACACTAGGATGACGGTCATTGGGATGTAGCCCCAATTACCCCGAGGAAAGAAAAAGCCCTCCTTCCAATCATGTATTTATTGGGAGTGGTGATGAAGTTTCGAGTATGTTTTGGGAGAGCGAGGAGTAAAATAATAATATCTCTTTTGTAGGTGCGTGGTATTCACCACTTTCACTAGATTATAAATGTAAAGAAAAAAATCTGGAGGAAGCTCTCCCCTTATACCCATGATACTCCATAATAAAAATGACCTAACCATATGGCCCCATCTGTTTGGGGTAAGTTGGGTAGGCAATATTAAAGGAGGAAATGACGATACGAAAGAAAGGGTGAAAAAAAGTCTGAGCTCCATACCTATTGAACTCTTATGAATAGATATACAATCATAGAGAGAACAATCCAGAGTCTGAAACTCCCCAGGGCAAATCAATTCTACATCATCAGAGACACCAAAGCGGGGTCGAATCTCACCAAATCTTTCTCAGTAATATTCAAAAATGTAGACGTATGGTTAATTTCATCCTTAATATTTTGATCATAACAAACAACATTAATATTGTTTCTAACAATTTATTTTGAGTGATGATAGTTTAATCTTAAAATCAATCAAGCATTATAAATCGTACTCGAAATGAAGATCAAAGTGGAAGTTAAGCATTTAAGTCAAATCATTCAATACGAAAAATTAAGAGATAAACACCAAGAAAGACAAGAGCATGAGCACGAGAGATGACATCAAAGAAAGATCAAGATGAAAAGTCTGAAAGGCAAACTTTGGAACAAGATCAAAGGCTAAATTTCTTAGTTCAAATATAAAGGTACTAATACTTTGATATTTAGCAATGAATGACAAAAGCTCAAAATTGTTTTATGCATGAAAATATTATTTCATAAAAATATTTGCATAAAAAACTATTCTTCAAAATAGGTAAGTATTTCAACTTGATATTTAAATTTTCTACAATGTTACTTACTTTAAAAAATAAAATGAAAAAGTCTTTCAAAAGCCTACATTTTTCAAACAAATCAAAAAGGAAAAATCTAAAAAGAAAAGGTCAAAGTGGATGTCATGTTTACCCAACGGTCATTTTTTAACCGTTTTGATTTCTGAAGCACAATGACTATTTGATTGTCCGATTCAAGATGCGGACATCTGGATGGGTTGTCCGATTGGTCAGAAATTTCAGTGTTTTGACTGCTATAAAAACCAATTTACTTTGCATTCATTATAATAACTAGAAGAGAGCTTTCTTGTGAAATATATTTGTGATAAATCTTCCTTGAGCTTATAGTTTTTACATTTATTTCTTTATAATAAAAACTTAGGTTGTTGAATCAAATTTTTTGAATCATTTCTCTTTGTGCTTAACTTATTTATAGCAATTTTAAAAGAGAGATATAATTTGGGAAGATTTTTAAACCTACATTGCATTTATTTCTTCTTCATTTTCTCATTGAAATACTTTAATTGACTGAGTCTAATTTTTAATTATCATATTCATCAAAACTTTTCATCTAACACTTGAGCTATCATTTATTACTATTCATTGAAGTGTTAGCCTCTCTTAACACTTAACTTGTTTGTATTATTTATTAAGAAAAGAATTTCATTGTAAAATCACTTTAATAAAACGTGGATTGTATTGAAGTACCGTAAAAAGCAACATTGTATAAAAATATGTGCTCCTTGATGTAAGTCATCGTATGAGTCATATTGAGGGGTAAAGCTCAATAGTGTAGGTCATATTGAGGTCTCTTAAAGCTTAATATTGTATAAGGATCGGTGCTCCTTATCTATAAGTCACCGGAAGAGTTATATAGGGTTAGATTGCACCATAAGTCAATCAATATAGTGAAAATATTTGCTCATGCTGGAGAGCTTGGTAATAGAGGATGTATATAATTGTTTTGGATCCAACCTCCACAATTATATCGTTTGCATCATCTCTTCATTTTCCTATCACTTTTATATTTATGCTTATTATTTGAATTAATCTATTTAGTCTTCACTTACTTGAATTTAAATTAATTCTTTGAAAAAGTTTTAAAAACTAATTTACCTTTCTCTTGATTAGTTATTCTTGGGCTATCAGAAAATATCTCTCAGAGTTGGAATGTCCCTCTCCAGATAGAAATCGAAGTCCACGACCCATACCAGTCCTAGGTTGAGAACTCCCATCCTGGTTAGAAGGTTTTGGAACTGCCCTAGACGATGAAGGATTTATTAAGGGAGGCCGCCGCAAGATGCTGAGACCCATCTAAAGAAGAAGGCATGTCAGGATACGAGAACCTTCAATCTTGGATCCCAGAGAAATATTTTGAGAATCACTTTGAGAAGACATGGCGGCAAGATAAGAGTATGCAGTCACTAAGAGAGAGTATGGCAAAAAAAATAAGAGAGAAATCCACAAGAAGAAATAATGAATTTATAGCTTCCAAAAAGAAATGTGAACTATTAGATTGCGTGTCTAGATGAATCGCAGCCAACCAAAATAAACTAGCAATCGTCACCATTGAGTATTAGAGGCACCTAATTAGAAATTCAAAGAGAATTGACTCAATTAAACATATCTGACAAGCGCATTAAATGCATACATGCCACATATCTAGAAACACACAAAAAGACCATACATCACATGCAAATAACTGCAATAATCATAGCCTTTCCTCTCAAACGATCCACGTCATCCACCATCAGTAAAGAAAAATATGTGAGTGACAATGGGTTCACAACGCATTAAAAGAAATAAGTCCTAGAATGAATATGAATATTAAAATCGAATTTTGATGACTATTTATAACTCCAACAAATCTGCTCCACGAATCCTCTTGCATGCCCCCACAAAGTACGTAATCATATGCAAAGGGGAAAAACATGAAGGGTTCTTAAGAAATATCTCTCTTTTAATGGATGATTGTAATAAATTAAGTACTAAGAGATAAATGGGCAACTTTGATGAATGTGATGATTTTACAAGTTTAGATCAATCAATCAAAGTTTCAATATGAAGAAGGAGAAGAAGAAAAAAAGTTCACGCAATCTAAGTGTAAAAATATTCTTAAAAAATATATCTCTCTTTCAATGAATAATTTGTGATAAATTAAGTACTAAGAGAGAAATTAGAAACTTTGATAAATATGATGTTTACAAGTTTGATTCAATCAAAGTTTCAATATGAAGAAATAGAAAAAGTTTATGCAATGTAAGTAGAAATATCTTCTTAAAAAATATATCTCTTTTAAAATTGATATAGATAAATTAAGTACAAAGAGAAATAAAAAACTTTGATAAGAGAAATAATTCAAGAAGTTTGATTCAACAATCAAAGTTTTTGTTATGAANGCAGTCAGAATGGTAAAAAAACTGACCGTTGGCGAACCGGACGATCGCCTGTCCGGTTGACCGTTGACTTTGACTTTGAATTTTTTTAAAGAGATATGATCTAAGTTCAAGTATCGCTTTGAAAGATCAATCTTACTTTTGATCAAAAATATTTTATACAAGTTCAAATTAACTTCTCGTGCACAAAATGATTTTTGAGTTATTGTCATTCATTACTAAAAATCAAAGTATTAGACCTTTATATATGATCTCGAAAGTTAAATCTTTGATCTTGCTTCAAAATTTCTTTCTTGTCTGGCTCTTGATCTTTCTTGACGTTTGGCTTTAATGCTTCACTTCGATCTTGACTTTCTTCATGAGCCCGATTTGATAGTCTTGATTTTGATCTTTTAAGCTCTTATCTTGAATGAATTGACTTGAATGCTTAACTTTCGCTTTGATCTTCATTTTTGAGTCCGATTTATGTGTGTTGATTTTGGCAATGCTCGATTGATTTTAACATTGAACTATAATCACTCAAAATCAATTGTTAGAAATAATATTAGTCTTATTTGTTATGATTAAAATATTAAGGATGAAATCAACCATAGGTCAACACAATACTCCATAATAAAAATGACCCAACAATATGGCCCCGTCGGTTCAGGGTAAGTTGGGTAGGTAATATTAAAGAAGGAAAGGGCGATACGAAAGAAAGGGTGAAAAAGAAGTTTGAGCTCCACACCTATCGAAATCTTATGAATATATATACAATCATAGAGAAAACTATCCATAGTCTGAACTCCCCAAGACAAATCAATTCTACATCATCAGAGACACCAAAGCGGGTTCGAATCTCACCAAGTCTTTCTCAGTAATATTTGAAAATATTGATATATGGTTGATTTCATCCTTAATGTTTTGATCATAACAAACAACAGTAATATTGATTCTAATAATTGATTTTGAGTGATAATAGTTTAATGTTAAAATCAATCAACCATTATAAATCGGACTCCAAATGAAGATCAAAGTGGAAGTTAAGTATTCAAGTTAAATCATTCAAGATGAGAACTTAAAATATAAGTACCAAGAAAGATCAAAATTAAGAGTATGAGAGACGACATCAAAGAAAGATCAAGACAAGAAGTCTAAAAGGCAAATTTCGAAGCAAGATCAAAAACTAAATTTCTTTGTTCAAATATAAAGGTACTAATACTTTGATTATTTAAACTTTTTACAATGTTACCTTGAAAAATAATGTGAAAAAAAATCCTTCAAAAGTCTACATTTTTCAAACCAATCAAAAAGGAAAAATCTAAAAAAAAAGGTCAAAGTGGACATCGTGTTTACCCAATGGTCATTTTTTAACGATTCTAAATTTTGACTCACAAATGATAGTTCGATTTTTCGATTCAGGATGTGGACATCCGAATGGATTTTCCGGTTGGTCAGAAATTGTAGCCTTTTGATTGCTATAAATATCACTTCAATTTGCATTCATTACAACAATTAGAAGAGAGCTTTCTTATAAAATATATTTGTGAAAAATCTTCTTTGAACTTACATTTTTACGTTCATTTCGTTATAGGAAAAATTTTGGTTGTTGAATCGAACTTCTTGAATCATTTCTCTCATAAAAGTTTTTCATTTCTTTTTGTGCTTAACTTATTTATATCAATCTTAAAAGAGAGATATATTTTGGGAAGATTTTTAAACCTACAATGCATTTATTTCTTTTTCATTTTCTTATTGAAACACTTTAATTTATTGAATCTAATTTTTAATTATCATATTCATCAAAGCTTTTCATCTAATACTCGAGTTATCATTTACTACTGTTCATTGAAGTGTTAACCACTCTTAGTACTTTACTTATTTGTATTATTTATCAAGAGATGAATTCTGTTATAAAATCACTTTGATAAAATATGAGTCATGTTGAAGTCTCGTAAAAATCAACATTGTATAAGAATAGATGCTCCTTATTGTAAGTCACCATGTGTGTCATATTGAGGTCCTGTAAAGCTCAATAGTATGGGTCATATTGAGGTCTCTTAAAACTCAATATTGTATAAAGATCGGTGCTCCTTGTCGGTAAGTCACCGAAAGCGTTGTTTAGGGTTAAATTAGACCATAAGTCAATCAATATAGTAAAAAGGACTTGCTCGTGCTGGAGAGGTTGGTAATAGAGGATGTAGATAATTGTTTTTGATCCAACCAACACAATTGTATCGTTTGCATTATCTCTCCATTTTACTTATCATTTTTATATTTGTGCTTATTATTTGAATTAATCAATTTAGTCTTCACTTGCTTGAATTTAAATTAATTTTTTTAAAAAGTTTTAAAAACCAATTCAACAATCGGTTAGTTATTCTCGGGCTATTAGAAAATATCTCTCAGACTTGGAAAGTCTCTCTACTAGTAGCAATCGAAGTCTTGCGAGCCACACCAGTCCTAGGTTGGGAACTCTCATCCTGGTTAGAAGGTTTTGGAATAGTCCCATAAAGGATTTATTAAGGGATGTCGATATGCCGCAAGATTCTAAGACCCATCTAAAGAAGAGGGTGTGTCAGGAGACGAGAACATTCAATCTAGGATCCCAGAGAAATATTTTGAGAATCACTTTGAGAAGACATGACGGCAAGATAAAAGTATGCAATCACTATGAGAGATGAATGGCGAAAAAATAAGAAAGAAATCCACAAGAAGAAAGAACAAATTTATAGGTTCCAAAAAGAAATGTGAACTACTAGATTGTATGTCTAGATGAATTGTAGCCAACCAAAATACAAAGGCAATCATCACCATTGAGTATCAGAGGCGCCTAATTTAAAATTCAAAAAGAATGGACTCAATTAAACGTATCTAAAGAGCGCATTAAATGCGTACATGCCACCTGCCTAGAAACACGTGGAAAGACCCCACAACACATGCAAATAACTGCAATAATCATAACCTTTCCTCGCAAACGATCCACATCACCCACCATTAGTAAAGAAAAATATGTGAGTGACAAGTGGTTCTTAGCATTAAAAGAAACAAGTCCTAGAATGAATATGAATATTAAAATCGAATTTCGATAAATATATGTTAACTCCAACAAATCCGCTCCACGAATCCTCTTGCATGCCCCCGCGAAGTACATGAAGGGTTTATGCAAAGGGAAAAACATGAAGGGTTCGCATAACAAAGACACGAGCTTTTCTTTCGTCCATGCCGGCTACATGTTATCAACACACCCATAAAGCATGACACTTGTGAACCGAATTAGTTATCAAGAAGCCGTCATCTATCATTCCTCTAAGATGATCAAAGTAAAATCTATAAATATCCCATTATTTGAATAATAAGACATGCAATTCAAATATCTCCCTCTCAAATAGTTAATTTACTTCTTACTCATGTTTGAACAATCAAATTAGTGAGTTTAGGAAATGAAAATTGTAGCTAGGTGAGTAAAATTTGTTGATTTGATTTTATCGTCAACAATGATATTAAATAGCCACACTGTTTATCTTTGCTAAAAAAAAAAGGCAAGATAATATTGTTTAAACGTGCATTACGTCATATTGAGACGAGAAGGTTGATGAAGTTGTACTTAAATAAATTAAAATCACTAGTTACATTTTGCGTATATCATTTCTTGTGGTTACTAACAATTTTCATTTTTTTTTATTACATTATAAAGACTTTTTTATACTTAATGAAGAAGTCACAAATTACAATGTTAACCAATAAAGATCCATGGCTAACTTAGTCCATCGTTAGAGAGTTACATTAACAAAGCATAATTTTTGCATTTGGCACGACTGCAAAATTTGTGGTTGGTTAACTGCAATTCTCCCTGATAAATATTTCAAGTGGTTCAATGACTTTTACAATTTATATAAGTTAGACACAATTAAGGAATATGAACATGAATGGTCTAGGGTAATTTCAATGTATAACTTGGATGACACAAGCATGTGATTAGGATATATGCAATAAAGAAGTTTTGGGTGCCATCTTATTTGCGAGGGAGCTTTTTCGGGAAAATGACAACAATTGGTCATTCTGAAAGCATCAATGCATTCATTAAGCAGTTTATTGGTTTATGAACATGCTTGAACAATTCATTAAACATGTAAGTTACTAATTTTTTTTGGAGTTGTTTAGATAATTTGTTTTATTATTTACTAATTTCATTGGAGTTGTTTAGTTGTTTTATTTTCTTATGATTGTGAAACGTACATCTTAATTTTTTTTTTTTGTAGGTTGATCATGCCATCAAGACTATAGAACATACACAATCACATGATTCATTGTTGGACAAGTATAGAATTGCTACATTACAGAGATTGTCACTATTTGAAGAGCAAGTTCGAAGCATTTTCTCACCATTTGCATTCAATATCGAGTTGTTCAAATTGTTGATAATGAATTCGTAAAGCAACATTTTAAGGAAGAAAAGAGCCAGAATCTTTTTTGGGACGATAAAGTAACTACATGTACTTGTAAGCAATTTGAATTTTAGAAAATACTTTGTCGACACATATTAAAAATATTTTCACAGAATGATTGTTTTTAAATCCCATATATTTACCACATGTTGGCATTATGACGTCTTACATGATAAAGAAGGGGTTGATGCATCTAACAATGGTAACATCTCATCCCGAATAGAAATAACTACAATGAACGTTAATGTGTTAGCTGTTGAAGATGATATTGTCCATTCTCCTCCTATTCAAAGACAAAGGTAAGCAAATGCCAATGAAAGGAGGAAAAGAATTGGGAAAAAAGAGTATTGCTTGTTCACTTTGTAAGCATAGTGGCCATAACGTCACAACGTGCCCAGAAAAGGAAAATGTTGATTCATAAAGCTATCCTATACGATAGAAGAAGATGACTGCATGTTAATTAGTCAAGCTATCCTATACGAAAAAATAAGATTGTAAAAGACATTGGCTTAAATCCTACATTTTCTTTGAAGAACTGACGGTAATTATACATAACTATATTTGTTTTCATACTTGATTGGTTTAAATTTAAATGTTCTTATTGATTTTGTAAGTTCATTCTGCCAGATGTGTATGTATATAAATGGAACCCACTTCGTAAGTAAAATGGAAGCCACTTACTGTCAGCACTTCATGTACCACTTAAAATTGTTGGTAGACATGAAAGATAGAAAGAGAATATAATGAATAATAAACTTTATGATTGAGCAAGAGGAGAGAAAACAGTAAAAATTAGTTTACTTTTGAAATAACTCATTTTTCACGATTGTGAAGGTGTATTGAGAAGGCAGATTTCTCTATTGTTTGGGAGATGAAAGAGTGCTGCGCATATCGAAAAATCATTTGAATTTTTCTTAAAATATTAAAAATAAGTAATTAAATGTAAGATTGTGCTAGTGATTTATGATGAACTGCAGACAATTCAGGAAGAAAAAGGAGTAGATTTGAGAAGTCACAGAGAATTCTAGAAGAAGAGAAAGTAGAGAGCAAAAATGGCGGGAATTTATGTTGCTTGTATTCTGGTATTTTGATTGTACACATTTACATGTATATATACCCATTTAGCTAATGCAATTAAATGGTAAAATGTCTAATGACTTAAATATCCTCAAATATGTAGCTTAATACTCCCCCTCAAGATGAGGAATGTATGTTCAATACTCCCATCTTGGATAATAGCAATTTGAATCTAGTTCTCCCTAAAGACTTTGTTAGTAAATCAGCCACTGTTCTTGCGAAGCCACATGCAACATCTTCACCTCCCCTTCTTGCACCTTATCCCTTACAGGATGACAATCGATTTCTATGTGTTTCATTCTTTCATGAAACATGGGGTTGCTTGCTACATGTATGGTGGACTAATTATCACAAAACAATAAGGCTGCTTTGTTATGTTCCACACCTAAATCTTGAAGTATATTTTTTAGCTAACTTAACTCACAAACTGCAGCTGCCATGGATCGATATTCTGCTTTAGCTGAAGATCGTGAAACCCTGTGTTGCTTCTTAGACTTCCAAGATATCAATGAGTTGCCCAAAAATATACAATAACCAGTGATGGATTGTCAGGTATCTGAACATGCTGCCCAATCAGCATCACAAAAACTTTTGAAAGGTAAATCAAATTTACCAGCAAAGAATAAACTTTGTTCTGGTGTTCCATTCAAATATCTTAGCACATGATGAGCTGCCACTAAGTGGGACTGTTTCGGTGACTGAATAAATTAGCTTAAGACTTGCACAGCATAAGAGAGATCAAGTCTTGTTATTGTCAAGTAAAGGATTTTTCCTACCAGCCTTCGATATACTTTAACATCTGCAATAGTATCCCCTTCACCTTTACTCAATTCCAGATTATGTAGCAAAGGACTTAGTGCTGGTTTAGCTCCAAGGTAGCCTGCAGCCAAGATCTCCAATGCATATTTCCTTTGGCAAATGTATATTTCTGTCGAAGTTCTTGCCACCTCAAGACCTAGGAAATACTTCAGAATTCCTAAATCTTTTAATCTGAACTGAGCATTCAAATCTGTTTTGAACTGCTTTATATAAGGCATGTCATTTTCCCCGATGATTATATCATCCACATAGATGAGGAGTACAGAGAATGAATTTCCATCTCATTTGCTAAATAATGAATAGTCAGATTTTGATTACCTGAAATTCTGAGAAAGAATATAAGAAGTAAGCTTGGTGTTCCATTGTCTTGAAGCTTGCTTAAGTCCATAGATAGATTTATTTAGCTTGCAAACCAGCGGTTCTCCAGTCTTCCCCTGCTGCTCATAACCTGGAGGCATCAACATATATACCTCCTCATCTAAGTCACCATGAAGAAAGGCATTGTTGATATCCAATTGTTGCAGATACCAGTGTTTATGAGCAGCAACATCAAGCAAAGTTTTAACAGTTACTAACTTGGCAAAAGGGGAAAAAGTTTCCTCATAATCTATCCCAACTTGTTGAGTGAAACCCTTGACTACAAGACGAGCCTTTTTCCTTTCCTTAGTACCATCCGAACGAAGTTTAACTTTGAAAACCCACTTACATGCAACAGGCTTCTTATGAGCTGGCAGAGGACAAACAATCCAAGTATTGTTAGAGACAAGAGCTTGATATTCAGCATCAATCGCCTTGCACCAATCTGAGTGTCTGGATGCTTAAGCAAAAGACTGGTTCATATGTAGTAGATAAAGTCAGTGAGTAGATTTGAGAAGTCACAGATAATTCTAGAAGAAGAGAAATAGAGAGCAAAAATGGCGGGAATTTCTGTTGCTTGTATTCTGATATTTTGATTGTACACATTTACATGTATATATATACTGATTTATCTAATGTAATTAAATGGTAAAATGTCTAATGACTTAAATATCCTCAATTATGTAGTTTAATAATCTACGCCATGGTTTTCCTACAAATGATGTACGTATACATTATAACTTTTTAAAAAGAGAAGAAGAGCTTGCTCATTTACTCCATGCCAGTGGCAGTCACTATCATAAATTGATCGATGCCCTAATCCATTTTAGATTTTTTGCTGGAATTTTTTTCGTATTTCCCTATTTCTCAGGGCCAAATTGTCGTCAGCTTTTCCCGTCCCAGCCAAAGGTATGCCAGCAATTCGTTTGAATCTAATGCTCTGCTGTGTATTCAGCTCAAGAATTTCAATTTCTTTTCCCCCTTTTAGGATCGATCTATGGTATGCTATTTTCCAAAATTGTAAGCTGTGCAATTTTGGCACATATATACTGAAAATATTGAGTTGAAATCGAGGGCTAACCTATTTGAGTTTTGATCTTCTTTTTGATTTTCTTTCTATTGAAGTTTAGAGTTTTTGAGTTCACCCAAAATGTTGAAATTTTGATAAATATAACCTCAAGACTTTGACGAGATCGTTGATCTCAGTGAGGAGAATGAAAATCTAGAAAGGGCTATTTCTATCTCTTATTTCTCCTCCAAAATAAAAATCAATTCGTAATTAATTTTTTTTAATATGCCTGAAAATAGTTAGATCTTAGAAGATATTTTTCCTTAATTATGCTTGTATACTGATTTCGCTATTATTTCCATTCCTTTTCTTACTGGAATGTGTCATTCATGATTAAAAACTTATGTTTCCCTTTTCCTATTAGTGTTTTGTATTGTTACAGTTTTTCTGATATTGCTAAAAAGTATGCCTTTAACTGGAAAATATTTTCTTTTAGGAATGTGACGAGTCAAAGATCTGTGTATAGATTTCAACATAGTTGATTGATATAACGGAGTGCAGAGCCACCATTCTTGCTTGATGGTTTAGCATGAAATATTATAGGCTCTCCTATTGGGCCACTCGTGGTATGGTCCGGAATACTGTCCTTGCAGGGCCTACGAGAATCCATATGAATTTGAATTCAAATTATGTGGCTGTAGGGCGGGATGATTTCGAATTTGAAATTTGAATTAAAGTTATCAATAGTAAGATGATGATGTAAGCTATTCGAGACATGTATACATGGGACTCTAGTCCCCAATTAGTATACCAAAGTCCTTTGTCACCGATACTGTTCAATGGTATCTCCTTCCTCATCGCGTTTGCATAAACGCTAAAAATTGCTTCTTAACTTATCCTAGATGTCCAATCTCAAAGGAGATCGTGATATCGCAAATTAAATCTTTCGATTATCCGATTAATTATGTTTTCATCAGAGTATGTGAGGAAAAACACTCCGACAGTGGACGACACCGTCACTGTCTAATATAATTTTCCGTTCTTCGACATCGCTGACCTGGATTTGGGTGAACAATGCCACCCAAACGTGCATAGCGCGTGATCAGCGAATGACGTAGCCGATTACATCACAAAGGGAGGAATATATGTCGAAGACAAAAATTTCCAACCCGTCGAACAACAATGAACTCATAGACCCATATGAATGATTGAGGATTACAAAGAATATGCTTATGGGCCCGACGTAATTCACGATGCCCATATAAATTTAATGTATAGGCTACATAACATTTATTGGGTTTGGATTCCATATTAAAGTATTGGTCCACATCCAATTGAACAAAAGTGTATTACAATTTCGAATTAAAGTCCATAAAGCCCATAATGTAATTATGTGGGCCTAGTGATCTTGCCCATACTATTTTTCCAATTCTTGTTGGGCCTTCAAGTATGAGGCTCTTGGGCCTGTGAGGCCTTGTGTCAATATCTTTTATATTTTGATCAGCCCATAACATTAACTGTTAATATCCACTACGTGTAAGGATGGGATTAACAGTTTGTTCAGTATATATATTGAATTTTTAGTTCATTTTCCTTGGACTCGTTGAAGAAGAGGAAGTTGCTCGACGGTCTGTGTTAGACAGGGACAGGTAGCACTTAAATTCAATGCCAATTTTAAATAGCAAGAAGGAAACCATACATACACATATACACAACACAGATAGACAGAACGAGAGAGAGAGATAGAGCTAGGGATTTAGCCTATTCTTGCCAAAGATCGGAGGTTCATTTGTGGTCCGATTAAAATGAAATTTTAGTATGTTGTTCCTAGCAAAGAGGGCTACATTTTGACTAGAGCTGATCATCCAGATTCCTCTCCATTTCTCTGGGCTTCACACACTTGTTTTGTGAGATTCTCCTTGTTATAGTGTGTATTTATTTTATGATGATGTTGTTGTTGATATCCAAGAGCTATATGTGTTCTTGATGTATTAGTACCCTCTAGAGTGTGTTCTAGAGAGGGTTAACTGTGTATCCCATTATTTTTATAATGGAAGGCTTTGACTGGACTAGGTCTCGGGATTTTTCACCTCATAAGGTTTCCTTGTTAAAATTCTGGTGTTCAATTTATATTCTCGCAGAGTGTGTGAGTTGTTGGATTTACCTATTATAGCTGCCATTTTAATTCTTGCATATGGAGTTGAATTAATTACTTCCGCTGCTTGTTTGATATATTGGTTCCATTCCCAACACCTTTTGACATCACTAGTCATTTCCAATTGGAGTAATGTAAGAGACATAAACATAAGAACTAGAATGTGTTGTCCCTTAGAATTATATATCTGCCATATTTATGTTTGATGTGAAAATAGAGATACTTGGGCTTCCAGCAACATTACATAATCATCCTTTTGTTATGGTTTGGCCCAAATTCTAGTGGGTATTGAAGTCTAAATTGGAGTGGTTTTGAAGATGTTTTTGAAGAGATCAAAATTATAGACCGGTGGAAAAAGTCACAACATTTTCGTTAGCCGATGTTAGCTGGATGCTCGAGCGAAGCTGGTGAAAAATAACCCGAGACTTCGCCACTCGACTGTCGCTCGCCCCTCACTCGAGTGAGGGGCTGTCACTCGACTGTTGCTTGAGCGACAGTCTTTTTCGGTCCAAGCCCATTTTGTCTGTTTGACGTATTTTTGGACTTATTTTCTACTACAATTTCATAAGATTTTTCTATATATAGGTCACGGCTTGTAATAACATTCTAACATTAAGAGAATTGAGAGAAAACATTCTTGAGAGCCTAAATTTCAATTGATTATTGAAATCTTGAGTTTGTAAACACAAAACTATGAATTTTATAGGGGATTCTCCTTCTCTAAATTTCTTGTGTTCTCGTTCTTGTTCTTTTCATCTTTATTTCATTATCCTCATTATCTTATGATCCGAAAATCATAACAAGTGGTATCAGAGCACAAGGTTGATAGTTCTACATGGCGACAATAAAGTATGACATTCCATTGTTGGATAGAAATATGAGATTTACATTATGGCAAGTAAAGATGCGAGCGGTGTTGGTGCAGATAGATTTGGAGGAAGCCTTGCTTGGCTTTGATAGAATGCCTACTACCTGGATGCAGGATGAGAAGCGACGTAGGGATCGAAAAGCGGAATCTCAAATTCATCTACATCTCTCAAATCAAATTCTTCAAGATATTCTTAAAGAGAAGAGTACAGCTGCATTGTGGTTGAAGTTAGAGCAACTTCGCATAACAAAGAGCTTGATCAGTAAGCTACGCTTGAAACATCGCTTGTATTCTCATCGAATGTCTGAAGGTATGTTATTGGATGATCACTTAAATATGTTCAAAGAAATCGTGGCTGATTTGAAGACATTGGAGGTTAAGTATGACGAGGAGCATTTGACTTTAATGTTGTTGTGTTCACTGCCACTATCATATGTTACTTTTAGGGATACTATTCTCTATAGTCGGGATACTCTCACCGTAGAAGATGTTTATGATGCTTTACTATCTAAGAAGAAGATAACGCATCTTACTGGAGGATCTGGAAATCATGTTGAAGGCTTGGTTGTGCATAAGAGGAATCAAGATATGAATAATGGTAGAAACATGAGGGGCAGATCGAAGTCTAGACGTGCTGAGAAGACATGTCATTAGTACAAGAAGAATGGGCATATTAGAGCTGATTGCTTTACCTTGAAAAATAGAAATAAAGCTGCTGGTGCTACAGAGAAAAGGAAGCAACCTGATAATACAGTAGAGACTGATGTTGTGGAAGATCACCAAAGTGGTGGAGAGCTTTTTGTGATTTTTGATAGGGATTTAAAACATTGTGATGAATGGGTTCTTGACTTGGCCTGTACTTTATATATGTGTTCTATCAGGGACTGATTTTCTATATATAAAGGAGTTTCGAGAGGTGCTGTGATTATGGAAACCAATGCACCTTGCAAAATTGTTGAAGTTGGTACAGTCAGAATCAGAATGTTCGATTGGGCTGTCAAAACACTTGCAGATGTAAGACATGTTCTAGAACTAAATCTCATATCTTTGAGTTCACTTGACTCAAAAGGATACATATACAACGGTGAAGGTGGATTTTTGAAAGTGAGCAAGGGTGCTATTGTTGTCATGAAAGGACATAAAAACTCTACACAGTTGTACATTTTGCACGGTTCCACAGTGATTGGGGATGCAGTACTTTCTACTTTTTCTTTGACGGATGATGAAGTTACAAAACTTTGGCATAAGAGGCTCGGGCATATGAGTGAGAATGTGATGGTGGAGTTGAGTAAAATGGGACTTCTTCATGGGCAGAAGACCAGCAAAATTGAATTTTGTGAGCAATATGTCTTTGGGAAACATAAGAGAGTCAAATTTACTAAAGGAAGACACAGCATGAAGGGAATACTTGAATATATCAATTTAGATCTTTGGGGACCAGCCAGGGTACCTTCTAAAGGTGGCTATTTTTACTTGTTGACGATAATTGATGACTTCTCTAGGAAAGTTTGGGTATTCTTCTTGAAGTAGAAGAGTGATGTGTTTGGGACCTTCAAGGAGTGGAAAACATTAGTAGAGAAGCAGACCGAAAAGCAAGTGAAATGTCTACACACTGATAATGGGTTGGAGTTTTGTTCAGATGAATTCAATAGCTTTTGTAGGGTTGAAGGCATCTTGAGATACTTGACAGTGCCTAGAACTCCTCAATAGAATGGTGTGGCAGAACGAATGAACAGAACCTTGATGGAAAAGGTTCACTGTATGCTTTCAAATTATGGGTTACCTAAGTCTTTTTGGGCTGAAGCTGCTACTACAACTTGTTTTTTGATTAATCGCTCACTCTCAGTTGTCATTGATAAAATGACACTAGAAAAGGTATGGTCTGGTAAACCTTCTTGTTATTTTGATTTGAAAATTTTTGGGTGTCCGGCTTATACTCATGTGGATAGTGGAAAGTTGGAGCATAGATCTAGAAAGTGCATTTTTCTTGGGTATAAATCAGGTGTGAAGGCGTACAAGTTGTGGTGTCCAGAGACTAGAAAGGTGGTTGTTAGTAGGAATGTGGTATTTGATGAATTTGCTATGGTTCGTGATTCATCTTTTGAAGACTCTGATCAAACTGAGGAGCAAAATTATCCAACTCAGGTGGAGCTAGAAATTGGTTCAGATGAACAATCAGAGGTTGAAGAACAGTCTACTATAGATGAGTCCAATTTGGGGTTGACCGAAAGTAATATCTTGCCTATACCACCAGCACCACACTATTCTATAGCAAAGGATAGACCTTACAGACGGATTAGACCTCCACAAAAGTATGGAAAAGCATATTTGGTTGCTTATGTTTTGAATGTGGCTGAAGATATTGATTCTACTGAGGAGCCTGCTACATATTCCTATGCAGTCAGTTGCAGTGATTCTATATAGGAGGAGATGGAGTCGTTGAACAAAAATAACACTTGGGACTTGGTGAGATTACCTAAAGGTAAAAAGGTGGTTTGCTGTAAATAAGTGTTCAAAAGAAATGAATGCACCTCAGGAATTGAAGATGCTAGATATAAGGCTAAATTGGTGGCAAAGGGCTACATTCAAATTCCAGGTGTTGATTTTACAGATGTGTTCTTATCAGTTGTGAAGCATAGTTCTATTCAGGCTTTACTTGGAGTGGTGGCTAAGAATGATTTAGAGGTTGAGCAAATGGATTGCAAGACAGCATTCTTACATGGAGAACTTGAGGAGGCCATCTACATGCAACAACCAGAGGGATTCATAGCTTCTGAGAAGAAAGACTGTGTTTGCTTATTGAAGAAATCCTTGTATGGATTAAAGTAATCATCACGACAGTGGTATGAAATGTTTGATTCATTCATGACTACTCATAGTTTTGATAGATATAATTATCATAGTTGTGTGTACTTCAGAAAGAGAAGTGATTGATCAACTACATATTTGTTATTATATGTTGATGATATGCTCATAGCAGCCAAGGATAAAGCAGAGGTTAGAAAGACAATATTACAACTTAGTAAGGAGTTTGGCATGAAAGATTTGGGTGCAGCAAAGAAGATTCTTGGAATGGAGATCTTGATGGATAGAAAGGCTGGCAGTTTGTATTTGTGTCAGAAGAGGTACATTGAGAAGGTACTTGAAATATTCAATATGGTGAAAGTTAAGGCTGTCAGTACTCCTTTGGCTGTCCACTTCAAACTATCATCTAACTTGTGTCCACAGTCAGATGATGACATTGATTATATGTCTCGAGTTCCTTACTCCAGTGCAGTTGGTTCGCTCATGTATACTATGGTTTGTACATGACCTGATTTGGCACGTGCAATTAGCAGATACGTAGCTAATCCTCGCAAGGCACATTGGAAAGCAGTGCAATGGATCTTCAAATACTTGAGGGGCTCTTCAAATGTTTGTTTACATTTTGGTGGAAATTCAGATAGAGTCATATGTTATGTGGATTCAGATTATGTAGGGGATCTTGATAAGAGGAGATCACTTACAGGTATGTGTTTACCCTTGGAGGTTGTGCTATCAGCTAGAAAGCTACTTTGCAAAATACAGTAGCATTATCTACAATAGAAAAATAATACATGGCTATTACAGAGGCATGTAAGGAGGTTATGTGGCTGAAAGGATTGATTGGTGAAATCGGTGAAGACTTACAGATCTCTACAATTTTCTTGACTAAGGATCAGTTTTTTTACGAGATGACTAAGCACATTGATGTGAGGTATCATTTTGTGCGTGATGTGATTGCTCGTGGTAATATTGTAGTGAGCAAGGCTGATACCAGTGATAATCCTACTGATATGATGACAAAATCGTTTCTTATATCTAGTTTGAACTTAGTTGGTGTTTGTCATTGATTTAGTCCATTGGGGCTTGTTTGGAGGAGGAGTGGTGTTTATTGAATAAGTTGTGACTTGTGTTGAAATTTGATTTAAGGTGGAGATTTGTTGTGATTTGACCCAAATTCTAGTAGGTATTGGAGTCTAAATTGGAGTGATTTTGAAGATGTTTTTTAAAAGATCAAAATTATGGACCGGAAGAAAAAGTTGCAGCATTTTCGCTAGCATGGCGCCAGCTGGACGCTCGAGCGAAACTGGTGAAAAACAACCCGAGACTTCATGCTTAATTGTCGCTCGAGCGACGGTCTTTTTGGGCACAAGCCCATTTCGTCTATTTGACGCATTTTTAGACTTCTTTTCTACTATAACTTGTTCCTAGGGTTTTCTTATATATAGGTCACGACTTGCAATATTATAATAACATTCTTACATTGAGAGAATTGAGAGAAAACATTCTTGAGAGCCTAAATTTCAATTGATTATTGAAATCGTGTTATTGTAAACACAAAGCTATTGATTTTATAGTAGATTCTCATCCTCTAAATTTCTATTTTTTTTTCTTCTTTTCATCTTTATTTCATTGTCCTCATTATCTTGTGATCCGAAAATCATAACACCTTCATTATCCTTTTTAAGAATATCACCTAAGCTTGTAAGATTTCATGCTAAACCATCCAGCAAGAATGGTGGCTCTGCACTCCGTTATATCAATCAACTATGTTGAAATCTATACACAGATCTTTGACTCGTCATATTCCTAAAAGTAAATAAATTCCAGCTAATGGCATACTTTTCAGCAATATTAGAAAAATTGCAACAATACAAAACACTAATAGAAAGAGGGAAACATAAGTTTTTTATTCATAAATGACACGTTCCAATTAGAAAAGGAAAGGAAATAATAGCGAAATCAGTATACAAGTATAATTAAGGAAATATATATCCTAAGTTCTAACCATTTTCAGCCATATTACAAAAAAGTAATTAAGAGATGAAAATAGCCCTTTCTAGATTTTCATTCTCTTCACTGAGATCAATGATCTCATCAGAGTCTTGAGGTTATATTTATCAAAATTTCAACATTTTGGGTGAACTTAAAAACTCAAAACTTTAATAGAAAGAAAATAAAAAAGAAGATCAAAACTCAGATAGGTTACCCCTCGATTTCAACTCAATAGTTCCAGTATATATGTGCTTTAATTTCACAGCTTACAATTTTGGAAAATAGCATAGCTACAACAAGATTTTAAACAAATTAACCTGAAAGATGGAAACCAAATGCAATGCATACCACAGATCAATCCTAAAAGGGGAAAAAGTGTTAGGAATTGAGGATAAGACGATATGGTACGATATGAAGTATAGATCGCACAATTGATAATCAATAACAAGAAGTAATAGAAAAGTAAACTAGAAGAATAAATTGGCAGAGGAACCGAGTATTTTATTAATGACAACCAATGGAGAGAAAATACAACTTCTGCAATAAATCGAGTCCGAACCCTAGACTTAACCTAAAACTGAGTACTTTCTAAACTGAATGAAGAGTCTACTATTTATAGGAGACAAGTTCGAACCCTAGACTTAACCTAAAATATGGAAACTATGTCAAAAATCACGTAAAATCAAAAAATAAGAGAACAAATTATATGGCCCGTCGCTCGAACGGGTAACAGCCTATCGATCGAGCGGCAACTCAACGATAGGCGAGTAAGAGACTTCCGCTCCAATTTTGCTCCTCTCGCTCGAGCATTCGTCCAGTACCGTCAATCCACCTTATTTCCTTCTTGGACCCTGGTTTGGACATCTTCAGGCTCAATACTCCATAACGTGAAACCTTAGACCCAATTTGGACCGGATTTGGGTCACAAAACCCAACAATTTCCACCTTGACACAAATTCAGTGAAACGAACAAAGCTCTAAAATTTCTCCACCTGGAAAAATAAGTCCGAATTCAGTGAAACACACTGAACTCTTCAACTTAGGATGGAGGATTTTTCTTTCGAAAATTCTCCTTCCAAATTGCTCTTCAACCTTTGATCGTTAACTTTGAAATTACCTTTTTCTGGATGTTGTAGCTCAATTGTGCTATAAGGATATACT
>CAIGRB010082708.1:15459-27920 GCA_903798255.1 Fraxinus quadrangulata | reverse complement strand
AAATGCCATGTCATTTCTCCCAAACACCAGTTCTTCCTTGACATGGGCTGGGTGGGAAAAGTTGTCACAGTTGCCGAAGGAGCAGTCTAAATAGAGCCCATAGACTCTAGTTGGCAGGTGTGGCTATTTGATGTGGGGCAACGATTGGATAGGTTCAAGTTGTGGAGGAGCTGCGAAGGTGGGAGTTTTCGTTTTTTTGGCCATGGAAATTTGGGAAGAAAAGATGGGGTTAAGCTTTCGAAGTTTTAGGGCTTACGGCAAATGAGCAAAATGATGATATGTTGGTTGGTGTTTGAGAGAAATGACATGGTATTTAACTACCAGCTGTAATTTTTGTTCTCTATATGTTCAAGGTTTATCGACGTGAGTTTCTTAGTAAGTAATGTAATGTAACATTATAAAATCCAGTGAATTATGGGATGCAAGTTTAAGTACGGTGAGTAAAACGTGAAATTACAAATAGTTCAATATGTGTTGAAGCAATTAACTCTAGTTCCAACTATCATTCTAGGCACTTCTTGTGTGAACTCGCTAGATTCTAGAAAATTCAACAATTTAAAATTTATACTAGTTTATACTAATTGATGCGTACCATATTACCTCTAATTTTTTGCGTGTCCAAGTTTCGTAGCTAAGAACCAGGTTTCGAAAGCACAGATTTCACAATTTTGTCAAGTAATTTTCTTGTTTATTTTGTCCTCGTCTCTTTGGCATTCTTACAAGTCTATTATTCTTTTCTTTTTCTTTTGTAGTTCTTTGGCATTTCAATTATGGTCAAACATTTTAGTTTCGCCAATATATGTAAAATTAATATTCGACCAGTAGAAATATTTTAACAACAAAAATAGCTCAACACCAAAATACTTCATAAAATATCACATGTTTTAAATGGTCTTTTGCTAATTCACCAGATGTTCTATTGTACTAGAGGGTCAAATTTTTTAGAACGACTAACTGAAATGATTGTTTATAATATTTTATGTCTAGAATGACAAATTTCTAATGAAATCACAATGATGGAGACAGAGATAGGGATGAAGAAAAAAATGAAAGTAAGATATGATTTTAATATAGAGTTTAATTCAAATTATGTTTATTTTAATCTCATTAGATTAAATTTAATAATTCGACAAAGTTCTAATTTATTAGATATTCTTTTGATTTTAGTTTCTTTAGTCTATATATAGAGGACATATTCATTATAATACACACTCTTGAATATATGATAAATTTAATTTTCTTCTTGCCTCATTTCTTCTTTTTGTTGGATCCCATTTTCTTTCTCGTTCATTTTATTGTTCATTGTCAAGTCGTTACATTCCTACATCTTGATTTCAGAGCAAATCGTTTACCCTTACCCAACAACTCTAGCTTTGAAATCCATAAATCAGCACCTCAACCAGGCACCAAAATATATGCAATTCATCGCTAAACTTTAGAATAGCATACAACATAAGAAAATGTTGTCTCCACAATAGAAACNTCAAGTCGTTACATTCCTACATCTTGATTTCAGAGCAAATCGTTTACCCTTACCCAACAACTCTAGCTTTGAAATCCATAAATCAGCACCTCAACCAGGCACCAAAATATATGCAATTCATCGCTAAACTTTAGAATAGCATACAACATAAGAAAATGTTGTCTCCACAATAGAAACGTTTTTCAATTTTAATAATTTTTAATAGTGAAAACTGTTGACATACAAAAAGTGTAGCCTAAATGAAATAGTCCAAGGAATGAAGACCAGTTGGGAAAGTCCAGGACAAAAGCCCCAATAGGACCATTGATGAATGCAATGGAAGTCCAAGAACAAAGTAATGTCATTGCTCAAGGTTGCAAGACGCCCAGAATCTGAGCGAATTGAGTACCTTACGGTCGTCCAGAATGAATGAACTCGTTCTCGTCCAAACCTTCGAGTCGCCCAGGATCTTAGTAAACATGAGATGTCATGGTTATCTAGAACTGTAGTTATTGAAGCGGTTATTGAGCAATCACATCACACCCCACGATCCAAAGATTCCAGTTGTGGGCTGTTGAACAACAAGAATAATGGCAACAGTTAGAGATGGCAGTTTCATGACAAATCAGCAATCATAAAAAAAGTGGGTAGTTATAGAGCACAAAGCAGTTTGCAAGCAGTTCTTCACAAAGAAACTATCAAAAGAGTATAAAAAAGAAAGGCCCCCGAATCAAACACTCTCAATAGAGAATATGTAATTTCAATTTCTTAGTTTAACTTTAAAACGCTTCTTTTCTTTTAGTACTCGTGTGCTTGCGCCCCTTGGAGGTATTCTGTTTATTTTTTATTTGTAAATTTTTGCCAAATAAAACACTCTCAAGAGGTCTGTTCCTTACACAATCATCTGAAACTTTTTTAATTGTTAGCGACAACCCGCGCGAAATAAAAACAAGTACTCCAAAACTATTCATCGACCAGCAGTAGGTGAATTAAGGTTCTGTTATTTCCTTTCAACAACTACAAACAATTACCAAACCCAAGCCATCCCATCATTAACATAAAACTAACCTATTACACATGAACTATTATTTCTTCTTTTAACACTTGCCTCTTCTTCTACAATTCCTGCCACTAGCTCTCTTAGAAAATGTCGGCATCCATGCCTGCTATCACGCAAAAATATGTTTCGAATGTGAACTCTCGCAAGTGTACGGTTCGTTACTAGTAATAAAGTGGACTTTTTGAGTCCGAGTATCGTCCCACGAAGATCGATTAGTTCAATTCATATTACATTAACCTTAATAGAAACTATAATAGAATGGCATTTTGTTGTGATGCAATTATAACTAAAACAATGTTAAGTATATGAGTAAAAATGATTTAACTAAATTAAAGGAAAACAACATTAAATGTAAGTTGAAGTTTTCGAATGTGTGATGAATGTACTAGGATCACAAATCTCTATGTAATATTCTTCTCTAAACCTAGTTCTACACCTTGAGACACGATTGAAGTACTAAAGAGTCAATGCTCCTAACTTCTTTAACAGCCTCTCTTTAGTAAAGTTAAACCTATTCCAATATGTGAACCGACTATATCTCTATGACAGATGTGAACATACAAGAATACATGAGTTTTTGTGAACAATTAACGATTCACATAGGGCATAGCGATATATTTCTATCAAGTCTTGAGATCAATCTTCGCGTCATGGTGTTATTCTCTGTGTTCTTGCCTCTTTTCTTCTCTTAAAAACCTTATGAATCTCCTCCTCCATGTTCTGGATGGCTCTAGGGTTTAAATATACATCCCAAGATTTGTTTCCATATGTATTTGACTCGAAAAAGGAAACCAGAATTCTCGCTAAAAATTTGAACTATGTGACCTCATAGTTCATCTCTATGCGAACGCATAGAAGAACTGAAGTGGCTTTGGAATTTTCTAAAGCAACCTATGCGACCGCATGGGTTTTTATATTATGCAACCACATAATATTAAGAAACTTACATAGCTTTCCGTTTTGGTCTTTGAACTTGATTTTGCATTTCTCAATCTCTTTTTCAACTTCTTCTTCTTCTTTCAATATTTCATTTCTTTGATCAATTTGACCTAGCCATCTTCACATCTTCTACCTTTCCTCGAGGTTATCTTTCGATTATTTGTACATTGGTCCCTGAACATTGGTTTTCTTTCATTTTAGTTATTTTTTTCCATTTTTTTTAAATTTTCGTCATATTCATCATTGTTATCCTGCAAACACAATGCTCCTAACTTATTTAACAGTCTCTCTCGAGTACAGTTGAACATATTCCAATATGTGGCCCTACTATATCTCTATGACAGATGTGAACATACAAGAATGCATGAGTTTTTGTGAACAATTAACGATTCACATATGGCATAGTGGTACATTTATATCCCCTATCGAATCCTATGATAATGTATACCACGTCGAACCTATTCCTCTTATTTCGAATGCATGAAACAAGTCGCCAAACTTACACAATTACGTATACAATAATTATAGAGAAAAAGAAATTCATATAAATCATTCAAATATCCAAAACGTGCTTTTGATGTCAAAAATTGTAAAACTAAAGTTTAAGAATCATATTACATAGTTCATTTAACCCTAGTAGAGAATTAATCTAGCCTTACAAGGTAGAACAAAGAAAATCTAAAAAATTAATGAAGAACGACATCACCAATTCAAGTCATGAGATCAATTTTCGCGTCGTAGTGTTATTCTCTGTGTTCTTGCCTCTTTTCTTCTCTTAAAAACCTTATGAATCTCCTCCCCCGCATTATGGACGACTCTAGGGTTTAAATACACATCCCAAGATTTGTTTTCATAAGTATTTGACTCGAAAAAGGAAATAAGAATTCTTGCCAAAAATTTCAACTATACAACTGCATAGTTCATTCTATGCTAATGCATAGAAAAACTGAATTGGCTTTGGAATTTTCTGAAGCAACCTATGCGACCGCATAGTATTAAGAAACTTACATAACTTTGCGTTTTGGTCCTTGAACTTCATTTTGCATTTCTTGACCTCTTTTCCAACTTCTTCTTTTTCTTCTTCTTCTTCCAATGTTTCATTCCTTTGATCAATTTGATCTCGCCATCTTCACATCTTTTACCTCTCTTCTGGGTCATCTTTCGATTATTTTCACATTGGTCTCTGAACTTTGGTTTTCTTTCATTTTAGTCATTTTTTTCTATCTTTCTCCTAATTTTCATCATATTCATTATTGTTGTCCTAAAAACAAAATGTTCATAACTTATTTAACAGTCTCTCTCGACTAAAGTTAAAATATTTCAATATGTGACCCTACTATATCTCTAAGACAGATGCGAACATACAAGAATGCACGAGTTTTTGTGAACAATTAATGATTCACATAGGACATAGTGATATATTTATATCCTCTGTCGAACCCTATGATAATTTATACCACATCGAACATATTCCTCTTCTTTCGAATGCATGAAACAAGCCACCAAACTCACACAATTACGTATACAATAATTATAGAGAAAAAGAAATTCATATAAATCGTTCAAATATCCAAAACGTAATTTTGATGTGAAGAATTGTAAAACTAAAGTTTAAGAATCATATTATATAGTTCATTTAACCCTAGTATAGAATTAATCTAGCATTGCATGGTGGAACAAAGAAAATCTGAAGAATCAATGAAGAACGACATCACAAATTCAAGTCTTGAGATCAATCTCTGCGTCACGATGTTATTCTCTGTTCTTGCCCCTTTTCTTCTCTTAAAAACCTTATGAATCTCCTCCCCGTGTTCTGGACGGTTCTAGGGTTTAAATACACATCCCAAGATTTGTTATCATAAGTATTTGACTCGAAAAAGGAAACAAGAATTCTTGCAAAAAATTTCAACTATGCAACCGCATAGTTCATTCTATGCTAATGCTTAGAAGAACTGAATTGGCTTTGGAATTTTCTGAAGCAACCTATGCGACCGCATAGTATTAAGAAACTTACATAGTTTTACGTTTTGGTCCTTGAACTTCATTTTGCATTTCTTGACCTCTTTACCAACTTCTTCTTCTTCTTCTTCTTCCAATATTTCATTCCTTTGATCAATTTGATCTAGCCATCTTCACATCTTCGAACACTTCTCCAGGTCATCTTTAGATTATTTGCACATTGATCCCTGAACTTTGATTTTCTTTCATTTTAGTCCTATTTTTTCATTTTTCTCCTAATTTCTGTCATATTCATCATTGTTGTCCTACAAACACAAATTTCATCGAATTAAGCTATATTCTACATATTTATTAACAATTATCAATGTTTGTGGTCCAAAATATGTGTGTAAAATGCGTTTATCACCCGCCTTACCCACGGTGGCTGTGAACATGGCTTTTTGGTCATGCTACCGTTGTCCACAGAAAAGACATACTTGCTTTGTCGTCCAAATGGCCAACACAAATTGCAACAGTACCATGCCAACCCCATTGTCGGCTCCCACTAATGCATCGACATAACAGCAAACCACTACATCTCTTCCCAACATGTGCCACTTCAGTCTCTTCTCTTGCCAGCTACTATTCCTAACACCCAAATTTGTAACCTTCGACAGTAACTGATGGTCTACCACGTCACCATCGTTCACCAATTGCAAATCCCAAATAATTTACCAAAGTCCTTACTTAGTCAAGTTTGTTGGAAATTAGAACATCAAGAACTTTGATAGGTTAAAGATCCTTTCTTTAGTGCCAAGATTCTCCATGTCAAATCACCAAGAGAGTAAGAGTGTAAGCTTACCATGATAGGGAATGATGATTGATTGTGGGTTCTTGATCTTCCTCTTCAATACTGTTTTTCTTGATAGAGAAGTTTCTATTTTCTTCTGATGATGGGATGACAAAGAGAATGAGAAATCACGTATGAATTGGGAACCATAACACTATTAGATATTTTCATATGTATTTTGGCCCATCATAAAATACAACTCAAAGGAAAATTGGTCTCTACACTTAATTAGGCTCATACTATATTAGATGCCCAAATTCCAATAACTTTAATCCTATCGGATTACTATAAATTGCCTTAACTTTAAGATAACCTTTAATATATACTTAATTACATATGTAAGCCCACCAAGTTTGCTCACAATCACCATCTCGTTCATTCCCTTGCAGTTTCATCTTCGTCGTCATCTATCATCTTCGTCCTCCATCACCATCATCACAAATTCTTCCAACACTGTCAGAATCTAGAGATATCTCATACCTCAACCTCCCATCAACATTGTTTTTTAAGCTTTACTATTGCGGGTACTTCTTGGATTGCCTCCAATACACCACTATCTTGTCACCGTTGGTACAAACTTTGAAAATATATATGTCCTACGTCGCCATTGTAATTGTCATCGTACGAAGTCATCATCGCTATCCTCCCCGCCGTAATAGCCGGAACTTCACTTTACACACATGGCCAATATGATTCATGCATTACTTGCTATTTACATTGCCATTGCATTTGCATCAATAGTTCGAAATGGTGTTATCTTTTTATGGCTCATTTGATCATTGAGGTTTTAATATTTCTATATGGTGTTAGTCTTCAACCCCCCGACCTAGGTGGTGAATCTTACATTGAGCTATGATAGATATTTAAGTTAATCTAGAAGCTGGATATTGACTTTTTAAACAATTGTAATCTTGAAAGTGTCGAAATCATTATTGGTAAAGTTACACGCTTTTAATTCGGTTAGTCATGGTTACCCTAAATTCTAATTAAGTCTTTAACATCTTTGACACATGGGACATGAAGTGACATGATCACAATACATTAATATTAGGATCATGTGATGTTATAAATATTGAGGTGCAAATGGTTGAAGTCGGTTAAGAATCTAGCACTAATCGGGTAAGGAATCGAATGAACAATTAATGAATTAACTCTATAAATTATTTAAGATCATATGGAAATTAAATAAGGTTGTAGATACACTAAAATTTGTCAAAGAAACTTGATTCTCTCCTACAAGGATGGGTGTAAGATCAATTTTTTACTACAAAACCACCTCATGCTTGGGAACACCTCATGTTTGATGCTACTTGTCCTTTTATAGCCAATTTCTTCATTCCTAAGCATTATGCACGACTCAAGCTCCTTAAAGACTTCATATCTATCTCCTACATAAGATATTAACTCCTTCAACTCATCCCAAATTGAATTCAAGTGAAAACAAAAGTTTAAAAAAATCAAGGTTTTGAGGTTTGCTTTATATTTTTTGAGGGTTTTATATCTTCTTGAACCTTTGGACTTGCTTGAGATCATTTTGGGGTGTTTTAGAGATTTAATGATGACAAAAGAGGGATAATTAGTTGCAAGAACTTGAGTTAACTCAACATGGACAGAAATTAATGGTTGCTGGATTTTAGTAATACAACCTTGACTCTTATGTTATACTTCGAAGGGAACGTATATGTATCACTTTGAATGTTCTCATGTAAGGGTTATAGGTATGAAAATAAGTTTTAATAGGTTAGAAATTGATTTGTGGCATGATGATGTAATGGAAACCAAAGACAGTCATAGTAAGCTACCTGATTCAATGTGCGGTAAAACGGACTTAACTTGAGGATGAAAATCCTGTACTTGTGGTGAATTCATGACATGTTTACATTCATGTATATGTTATATAAGCGTGGTAAAAGGTTGGGAATTAATGGATATAGTTAAGGGTTTGAAAAGAGGCTGGAAACATAACTGGACAGTGATAAAAAACCGGAAACAAATTTTGTCCAATTTGATAGTTGCATGGTTTCAACCTTTACGTGTCCAATAATCACTTCTAAAGCTTGGATAATTGATTCAGATAAATGTTAGGTCATTATGATACAATTACATGATGTTTACATGTATCTAAGTTGAAGAATAGTGGGAGTTATAGGGCAGTTTTGGACTGTAGTTGGTAACTTGAAGTTATAGAAATCGTTTTGGCATTAATGGTCATAGTATGGGATTGTGTACGTATTAAGATTATCTAATTGAGGTATGTGATGGTAATACTGGTTGGTTGCTGACTTTAAGTGAAAAAGAGACTTGACTTATTCCCTATAGAGAACACACACAAAGGTGAAGGGTAAGTAAAAATCAATTCACAACTACGATGTAAGAACATAGTATGTGTGAAATATTTTCTATAGTAATGTTGAAATATTTACATAACCTTGATAAGGAGCTCATTGTTTATTATAAGATGGTTATGATCATTGAGTATGTGGTTTTGAAACATATTGACATCAGTTTTGATTAAGTATGTTATTCACGAGTATTTTCATGTGCATGCACAACATATGTCTGTCGTTAAAATCTAGCATTCACGATATGATTGGAAATATTAATTTACCTTATAAAATGTTTTATTGACCACTACTAGGGCACCGAGACATGCGATGAATGCTTATATGATATGTTTGGGCACACGAGTGGGATTTCTTGGGTGATCGAAAGGGTAGATATGAGATGTGCCTTTGGTGATCACGGAAGGGTGGACGACTCGACCGTTCCATTGTGATTTTATGATATTGTGCCATAGGTGTGATACTTTTTGGGTGATCATAGGGACAGTTAGTGGATATACATCTAGTAGTCACAAGAGGATGGTCCACTCGAGGGTCAAGGGCCCAATGAAAGGAAAATATTTCAAATGAAATTATTTCGGGCTTACTTTGATGAATATTACTTTAAGGCAATTTTAGCATAATGTTTAAAGAAAATGACATGGTGTCATATACTCTAATTACTCATACTAGTGGCATGTATATTTTTTGCTTACTGAGCATTGGCTATGTAATTCTTGCATTGTAAGTAGGTATGAAACTTCATAGAAGACATGGATAACTATGAAGCTCTTACGAGATTCCGAAATTCGATGTACATGGATGACGACATGTAGGGTTATTTTGTGGGTTTCTGTTTTGGTCTTACAATCTATTGTATTATGTTTTTGGCGATCTTGTATTGTATATGTATAACTTTTGACGTGTTTGGTAGATACTTTTGTAACATCAACGTAAATATGTTAAACTTTGGTTATATAGTATTTTCTCTTAATATGATATATGAACTGTAAGTGTTATGTCCTAAGTCCAATAAACTTTGGAAATAAACATTTTTAATATATAATTGAAACATATTTATGGCAAGATTATTTAATTGAATTAATATTTTAATAAATTAAATAATAGAATCCATATATTCAAATTGTAGTAATTTGTTAATCACAAGTAGTTATGATTGTGAGATACAAATTACATGACTAAATCTTAAATCGTCCATGGTTGTACGAGATACAGATATCGTTATTATGGATAGAACATCACGTATGACATTTCTTACTTGTGAAGTAAGTAGCTCATCTCATAAGCTAAAGTATGGTGACACTTAAATGAACAAATGGATGTTTTGTTATAGAACAAAACATGGGAGACCCGTTGGGGAGATTATACATGGATAACTATCTGAGTATCAGTGTTTAATTTCTAATGTTCGGCAGTGGAATTGGTCATTTGATTTAAGGTCATCATAATGCCTTATATGAGGACAATCATACTTTGGTGATGTTGGATGTTGCTCTGCCATGGGTCGCTAATATGGTATCGTTCGGGTATGTCAAGATTTATATGAAGGTAGTGCACGATCAATATATGATTCGTCACTCTTAGGTAGTAAGAGATTATAATCTACGTTTCATTGAGTTAAGTTGATAATGAAATCATTGGCCAATGTGTATTCATAATAGTGATTGATCAGTAATTGAGATTGACACATATCCATATCTCGTAATTGATCGGATCATATTGACGAAATGATTATAGTTTTACGGTAAATGAACTAATTTGGTTTTGACATACCACGTGACAATCCCCGTCACATGTATTGCCATGACACATTACTAGATATTAAATTGGGAAGACGAATATGAATTGGCAATAACTTAAAAATGGTATTTTAATTTATTGATTTTGATTAGATCAAAAAAAAATTCACGTCGTTAGATATCGTGATCAGAAACGTAATGGGTGACACAGAAAAGGAGAACCAGAAGAATGAGATTCACAAATTAATTAATTAATAAGTGTTGGACAATTAATTAATAGAACTGTTTGTTAATATGCCCGAATTAATTAATTGGATTGATTAATTCATGGCCAAATTTAATTAATTGGATTAATTAAATATTGGACCGGATTAAGTTTAAGAGACGAGTCAAGCTCACTTAGACTTATAATAATAAGTCATTCAAGCTTCAGATTAGAACATAACATAATTCATATTCATGCTAGAACAAAAAAAGAAAAACCCTAATTTTCTCATTCTTGTTCCATGTGGATTTCCATTAGATTATGAACAATTGGATAGCTGTGGAACGTAGATTGTTATTGTTTGTGTTTCATGATCAGCAAAGAAGTTTGTAGAATCTTCAAATATATTATTCTAAACATAGTTTCTATCTAAATATAAATCATATCCGTGATGGGAATTGAAAAATAATTTATTTTTCATTGTGCATGATTAAGTAAATTTTTAACAATGGTATCAAACCCTACTTTGTGTTTGTTAGAAATTATTTTGCATCATCTAACAATCAAAAGTTGATTGTTATTGTTTTCTCGTTTCTATCAATATAGAAAATTAATTTATCCTCAAAAATCTATTTTTGAAAAGAATATAAATTTTGGGTCAAAAAAAAGGGCATTAGTGAGCCCCTTCCACAACTGCTAGGGTGACGATGGTGTCGAGCACCACCACTGTACACAAAGGTAGTGCAACAACGCGCTGCCATGATTGTTGCAGTGCACCACTGCATAATTCATAGTGGGCATATCAGCGCTTTCGCTGCTTGCTGCAGTATTGCCGCTGTTGTAAGTAGCAACGCTTCGGGTAGCGGCAGACGGTGGGATGCCGCCATTTGACAGCGGGGTTCCCGCCGCAAAAGGCAGATGGGTGAAAGGTTGGAGGTAAGAGCCTCAGTTGCAATTTGAGAAATTGTAGGTCCTTGCCTACAATTATGATCTAGAGGGTCAATGTGCAATTATTATAATAATGGCTTGTCATGCAATTTATATAATTAAAGGTCAAGTTAATAATTTTAAACCAGGGGCGTTATTATAAATTTCAAAATGGTTTTGAATTTAAATTAAAAGGGTTTTGAATTAGATTTAAAAATGTATTGACCCTAAAATTTCAATTTTGACTCGTTCAAAAGTTTATTTAAATTTGGCGACTTCCAATGTTTTCGTTAAAATTTTATTTTAACTTAAATATTAAATTTTGACTCTAAATTTAATTTAATTTAATTTAGGAGTTTTATCCTGTATTAAAATGTTAATTCAATTTAAATTAAACTTGGACTCTAATTTAGTATTTAATTAAAATTTAATTTTAATTAAATTATCCACCCCCAATATATTCTTGAAATTAGAGTTGAACTCTAATTTGATATTTAATTAGAATTAGAATTTAATTAAATTGTCTCATCTTAAAACTTTGAAATTAGAATTGGACTTTAATTTGGTATTTAATTAAAATTTGATTTTAATTAAATAAATCTGCCCTATAATTGTAGAATTAGAGTTGGACTATAATTAAAATAAAATTTTAATTAAATAAACACGCTAATTAAATGAATTGATTAATTGATTATTTAACTATTACGATTCATTTGTCTAAATTAGTTTAGACGACCTTAATTGTTAAGAATTTTAAAAATGTTTACATATAATATTAAAAATTATATCGGAAAGTATTTATTTGATAAATGTTATATTAGTAGATGATTATGGATTCGACCATGTGGATGTGTTGAATGGTTTAATTTTATTATTGTTGTTTTGTGAGCCTGCGAGCTCTTAATATATTTTGGACCTGCGAGTCCGTTATTATTATTATTCTGGGCCTGCGCGTCCAATGTTAATCAGGCATGCGTGCCAACTAGTATAGGATACAGG
>CAIGRB010082708.1:0-10686 GCA_903798255.1 Fraxinus quadrangulata | reverse complement strand
GACGGTCATACTTTGGGGGTGTTGGATGTTGCTCTGCCAATGGTCGCTAATACAACATCGTTCGAGTATGTCAAGAATCATATGAAGGGGGTGAATGACATAGAGGATTCGTCAATCTTAGATAGTAAGAAATTATGATCTACATTTTATCCAGTGAAGTTGATAATGAAATCATTGGCCAAGGTTAACTCATAAGTTGAAAATGAGTTTTTGGCTTACATTGACTTAATAGTGGGATAAAAAAATGATCGATAAACGAGATTGACACATATCCATATCTCGTAATTCATCGGATCATATTGACCAAAGGATTATAGTTTCACCGTAATCGAACTAGTTTGGTTTTGTCACACCATGTGACATTTCTCGTCATATGTATTACCCGACATATTGCTAGATGTCAATTTGGGACGACGAATGTGAATTGATGATAAATTAAAAAGGGGTATTTTAATTTATCAATTTTGATTAGATCAAAATAATAATTCACGTCGTTAGATATCGTGATCGGGAACCTAATGGATCGCATACAAATGGAGAACCAAAAGAATGAGATTCACCAATTAATTAATTAACAAGTGTTGAACAATTAATCAATTGGGTTGCTTGTTAATATGCCCGAATTGAATTAATTAATTCATAAACCAAATTTAATTAATTGGATTAATTGAATATTAGACCGAGTTAAGTTTATGAGACGGGTCAAGCACACTTAGATTTATATTAATAAGTCATTAGGGTTTCAAATTAGAACAATACATAATTCATATTCTTGCTAGCATAAGAAAAAAAAACTTTAATCCTCAAATTCTTGTTCCCTGTGTGATTTTTTATTGGAGACTGGACAATTGGACAACTTTAGATTACAAATCGTCAAAGAAGTTTACAGAATCTTCAAAGGTATTATTCTAAATACGATTTTTATCTAAATACAAAGCAGATCCATAGTGGGATTTGAAAAAAAAAATATTTTTCGCTGTGCATGATTAAGTAAATTCCCAACATATATATAGGGACCTTATTATGAATATGCTTATTACATTTTATCACGGAAAAAGAAAATAATAATAATAATAATGTGCAATCGTATGCCTAGGTCGAGTTGTCAAACTTTTATTTCTATTCAGATAAGCGTATGATTATCTATATAAATGGGGGATGACACCACCACTAGAAGCCTACATCACTAAGTTGTCTACACTACTTTCGTATGCTTAGCACTTCTAGTCGGTGTACATTTTAATTTTTTCACTTGTCTAGCAAGGTTTAAATCTACTTTATTTTCTACACTACTATTTTATTTATCCGTTTTCTGCTTTTAAGTAGTTTAGTTATATTTTTCAGGTTTGATATAAAATAATATAAAGTATAAAATTAATTAATTAGTCAATTAATTAAAAATAGATAAATAAATAAACAAAAGCATAAATAAAATAAAAGTAAAAAAAAAAATTAATCTCAACAACATTGAACACTCCAATAAGGCCATATCTCAACTTTTAGAGTGCCTTCTTTACTATAGAACTCCTAAATTATGTCTTACTACAAATCCCGTTTTGATTAGTTGTTGCACGATTGTGGTCTTGAAGAAACAAAGGATGTATTTGTTTCTAAGTTTTTTGACGGCTTGAGGCTTGACCCTAAATAAGTCATCATACTCATTCTGTACTCTTTGGATGATGCTTTTCACAAAGCCCTTGAATATGAGTGGTACAATCGATCAACCTACACTCGATGTGGTCCTTCAACCTTCGTCTACCTTTGCCAATCCCGTCCTAGTCTATCTATGGCTCCTGGTAATGTCTCGGTGTCCACTTCACACATTTGTTGGGTCATTATCAAATTTGCACACATTTCCCCACGAAGCCAATAAAATCAGCTTGTATACACCATTTCCTTCTATGTCTCTACATTTTTAGTTGTGTCATAATTATCATAGTTGATGTCATATTGCCTATCTGTGTCTTTATTGTATCCTCGCTCTTGATCAAAAACAATTATTTTCAACTCCATAGACCAATGAATGTTTCCTGATTGATCTTATTTATCATTTAGATGAAGAGTCGACCATTTGAGTGTTATAAGGTAGAATATTTTGTTGTCTTTGTTGTGAGATGTATCCTCTTTACCTCTCTTGATTCTAATTCATGGAAATTGACCTCTATATTCCGTATCTGCATTTCTTGCAACTTTTGCTCTTTAAATTAGTAATTGATGAGCATAGCACCATGAATGTTATCCCCACATCAACTATAACCAAGTTTGTCTTCAAATTTAAACCTCACCCTCGACCTTTTATGGTAGCATAGGTTGATATCACTTCATTACCTTTCACTCATCATTGCCTTATGTCCCTTAAAACACTTTGGTTTTAGAAATGTATCTGATATGTAATCTACCGTTTTAGAAGTTAAGGCGTGATTTGATATTGATATGTATCTATTATGTAATCTACTTTATAAATGTGCTTAACGTTGTGAGCTCAAAGAATTTGCTATCATAATAAATCTCATCCATTAATTATGTCAATACAGACCAAAGCGATATTTGTTACATATATCTTTACTAAACCTATCAATGGTTACGTATATCAACATAATCAAATGACAAAAATCAAGTATGGATGTGTAGCATGAAAATTATATGCAATGTGATCCAAACATGCTTATTTTCAACTGATTCTACCTTATTCTTTAATGAGATCAAATCAAAACTAATCAGAGTGAAAAGAAACTAAATAATTTATTTCTGAAGAAAATATCTATAAACATAAAATGTATCCAAAATCAGATAACATTCAAATACAAACTCACACTCAACTAGCATAACATTAAAAGATAAAACACACATTTAAGCAATAAGATCATGAATAACCTTGGGTGGTAATCCTTTGGTAGATGGATCCACAATCATAGAATTTGCGCTAGTATGTTTTATAGTAGCCTGACCACTCTGAATTCTCTCCTTAACAATTAGAACTTGATGTCTATAAACTTCGACTACATCAAACTCTTGTTGTTATTAGAATATAACACTACTAACTTTTTGTCAAAAAGTAACTTAAGTAGTCTTTCAATTCCATCCACAATGTGCAACCCAATGACAAAATTTAGCTAACATATTGCATGATCGGATGTCTCATAACATGTAATAAATTTGGCTGCCATGGTTGAAGAAGCTATGAGTGTCTACTGGCACTCTTCCAAGATATAGTTTATCCATACAGTAATTAGATATAGCCTAACACGTAGATCTCCAAATGTCTTGGCATCCAACAAAATTAGAATCAAATATTCAATGACCTCCAATTGATCTAATTTCCTATATGTGATCATGTAATCCTTCATTTTCTATAGATATTGCAGAACTTACTTGGCTATTTCTAACGATCCATCACATGATTACTTAAATATTTGTCTAGCATTCCAACAATGAATGCTGTAACGTCGGGAATATTTTATAGAATAAAATTATTTGTTCTAGTTGCTATATTTTTGTAATTTTGGAAAGTTGTGGGATCGTCGTGAGATAGTATTAAATTCATTTTTAATTGAGCCAAATAATTAAATTTTGATAGAGAGAAGATAAATATATCAATATTGGGCTTGTTTTATAGTTCGTATTAAATGATGTATTATGGACTCAAGGTCAACTTAATTTGGATAAGTTGGACCCAAGGTATTGAAGTTCAAAAATATTATCTTTAATTGGTAATTAATATATTTGGTTTATGATACAATTTTATGGCAGCCTTATTCACCTTAAAGATAAATTAAAATCCAGTTTTGATAAATGTTAAACGGTTAATTGTGATCTTAACTTAATCTTTCAGCCAAACTACACCTGATTTGTTTTACTGGTTGACTAGAAAATAATGTATTTGATATTATTCCAAACTAAAATTCTTATCCAAATTTTGTAAAGTCATTATTATCCAATTCTTTGTATAACACGGCTCCACTTCTAGTTGCACCAAGACACTTTTTTTTTTTTTTTAAGACTACATAAATATTCTGCAAAAGTCAGATTTTAGTCTCATATTTTTCCAAAGCATAAAGCAATTCTTCATCCTTAGAAAGACAAAAACGTTTATGGCAGCAACAATAGAAAGTGAAAGATTTGCAATGTGATTTTGGATTTTGCCTTCCAAAAGTTTATTTGATCTAACGAGGTAGGATTATGAGATGTAAATAGTTTGTCCCGTTTAATTTTATTTCTTCATGTTGATAAATGTTATGCTAATGAAAGATATGATATGGTAAGATATGATACGGTCATCCGGTACCAAAGATATGATATATTATGAATTTTTACCAGTTTTTAAAGATATGATATGACGGTATGATTATTTGATACACGAATTGATAATTTATTCAGGATTGCAAAATTGATGTTGGTCCTATTGAGTATTATCATATGCTAACCATTTTCCTCTACTTCTCACAGGTAACAATGGGTCGTTGGTTGGAGGGCGACGTGGTGCAATTGTGTGCCAGGATTCATTAGACTCAATAAATTCAATCCGGTGTAATGAGACTAAATTTCTATTTTTTACATTAACTTTAGCCTTATTGTCATATGGTCTTTTTATTTAGGATTTTGAATTATGATTTTTTTTTTTGTTATAAGGTTCAATTTCCGTTAAAATATATTTATGAAATTAACATTTTATTTTTCCTAGTAAACGTGATATGCACAATTTTTTTTAAAGTATTAGTTACTGTAATTTATTATGAGAAAGGTTATGAAATTGCATCAATTGGAATTCGATTATAAGCCCGTAAATAATATTACGTGGATTGGCTTAATTAGTAACTAATAGAATTATATATTAATTAGAAGTTGTTTGGGTCAGAAACCATTTTTTTAAAAATCTTACCAGCACACTAGCATAATTGTGAATGTGTCTCTGCATGTGTGAAGGCAGTTAAACCCTTATTTTCTCATTTTTAAAATCAAGTGCGAAATCTTGACTTTTGCTGCGTTAATTAAGCTACAATGTTGCTTGCGTGTTACCTGTACTGAATTTGAAATTTGAAACGTATGAAGAATTATATTTCTATTTCGGAAATTACAAATTATATTTTTATAATCATTTCAATTATGTATAGATTAGCTTTAAAATAAATAATGTGAAAATTTTTACATAACCTTGAATAAATTGTCAATACGTAATATATATATATATATACACACACACATTTGTATGTCACGTTGCTGAGTCGTAAATAAACTTTTGGTAACGTTTTAAATCTTTAAAATTTGGATTATTACAATTGAGTGACTCATTACAATGACTTCACTGTTCACTTAAACAGTTGTTCACCGTGGATAGTTGTTATACAATAATAATAATAATAATAAGAAGAAGAAGAAGAAGAATTGAATGGTTATTTTAGTATATGAATAAGTGAAGATGTGATGTTGATATTAAACTTTCATGATTTTACTTGCCATAAATGTTTTTGTGCTTAGCACAAATTTTGCATGATGTTTGTTAATAATTAATAATTTTTCTTAAGACATACGCTTAAAGATTATGTAAATCTTTTGTAAAATTCTTAAACATAAAATAATATAAAAGATTCTGGGCACTCAACGACCACCCATTGACGTCTTTAAGGAAAATAGCTTACTTCCACTGAACTTGTTGTATACACAATCGTCAACTGCATTCATCTCGTAACCAACGAAACAATTATTTGATAAAATTTGTAATACCATGAAAAACCTGTTTAAACCCATAGATATATTTCTTTAATTTGCAAATCATCTTCATTAGGTCTCCAAACATAACATTTTTCAGTTGCACCATATAAATTACCTAATCAATGTCACCATTGAGAAACATTGTCTTTATGTCTATCTAATGTAATTTAAGATCAAAATGTGTCACAAGTGTCATAATAGTCTTGAGAGATCTTTCGTTGAAACTAGAGAACAAGTAACTTTGAGCTCAATGCCTTTCTTTTGAGTTAAGCCCTTTGCAACAAGAGAAGTCTTATATCTCTCAACATCTCCCTTCAAATCAATCTTGGTTTTAAATATCCATTTGAAACTAATGGGTTTCGCACCTTCAAGTAATGAGACGAGTTTCCAAACGTCATTGTCTTTCATGAACTTTATCTATTCATTCATGGAATCAATCCACTTTTGAGAGTTAGTACTTTACATGACTTGATGAAAGTTGATTGGATTTTCTACCACTAATCCAATGCCATCCTTTATGTTCTTGGAGAAAGATTATAAAGTTATCAGAAATTGGATTTATCATATCTCTAGTGGATCTCCTTAATAGCACTTGTTTTTGAGGTTGTAGAGTTTATTCTTCTGGAACAATAACTCAATGTTGAACATGGGGGTTCTAAAATATTTTCTTGATCCAGAAACACTTTTTGAACAAGATCGAGAATAGGAATTTGTTACTAATCCTAATCATTATCAATGGCAACAGAAGGAATAGTTACATATTCCTCATCGAAGATAAAATTGATAACATATCTCCCTCGATAGACTCCACATCCTTAAAGAACTGGGAATTTCCTATTTCGAAAATTGATCTAAAAGTGGGATCATAAAATTTATAACCCTTAACTTCTCAGAATATCCAATAAAATATCAATTGATGGTTCTGGAGTCTAGTTTCTTTTCATTTAGCCTTTAAGGTCTTGCCTCAGTTGGACAACTCCAGATGTGCAAGTGTTTCAAACAAGGCTTCATACATGTCTGAAGTTCAAAAGGGGGTTTGATGGTTGCTTTACTTTGAACTTTATTGAGAATGTAAACTGCAATCTTTAGTGCTTCTTGTCAGAGAGATTCTGGTAAGGTGGAATGACTAATCATGCTCCTTACCATGTTTGTAAATATTATGTTTCGTCTTTCAGCAACACCATTAATGCTAGGAGATTCACCATAGTGTATTGCAGGACAATTCCACATTCCTCTAGGTATTTAACAAAAGGCACTGGACGTTGTTCACCCGATTCGTCATATCTACCATAATTTTTATCACCATGGTGAGATTTGACATTTAATTCTTTTGTTGATTTAATTTTCAATCACAGTCTTATAAGCATTGTACATGGCCATTGATTAGGCTTCTCATGGATGAGATATAGGTAACCATAATGTGAAAAGTTGTCTATGAATGTGATAAATAATTGTTGAGCATTCTAAGAAGTCATAGTGAATGTCCCACAGATATCTGTATGTATTAGTTTTTAGACGTTCGAAGTCCTATGGTACATAATCTTCTTATATTTGTTTGTTTTCCCTTAATGCAATTAACATAAACATTAAAATCTGAAAAATCAATGGGATCAAGAATCCTATCTAACACAAGCTTTTCGATTTTCTTTTGTGAGATATGACCTAATCGTTTGTATCATAATGAAGCAAAATTCTCATTAGTTAATTTACGTTTAATACGACATGAATTTACATGAAAAGTTTCGTTAAATTAGGTAACCATATTAAACAAATATAAGCTATCATACAGATAAAGAACTGGTACTCATAATATTTGAATTCATAAAAAGACTAAACTGATTATTTCCAAATGAACAAGAGTAATCGAATTTGCCCAATACAGAAATGGAAACCAAATTTGGTCTAAAAGATGGTACTATAAATATCTCTTTCAAATTTAATAATAACCAGTTTTTAATAATAAACTAAAAGTTCTTATAGCCACAACTTCAATTGATTTGCCACATTCCACGTAGATGAATCTTTCAATATCATTTGGCTTTGGGTTGTTCAGACAACCCTGTATAGATACACTTATGTGAGTCGTAGTGCCTGAATCAATCCAGCAAGTGTCTCTAGATATTGAAACTAAATTAACCTCAAAACAAATCAAAGTGAGAAGTGTACATTTCTTTTCATACAGAGCCCAATATTTGGTACAGTCCCTATTCATGTGTCCATGATTTCCACAAAAGTAACAACCAAATACTTCATCCTTTTTAGGCTTTTGCCATTTCTTTTGAACTGGACTAGTTGTAATATTCTTATCCTTCTTTCTTTTCTTGAACTTGTCATTGATGTACATGCCTATTGAGCACTCTCAATCCTCTCTTGCTTTAGCCTTTTTTCTTCTTGCACACAATAAGAGATGAGCTCACAAAGAGACCACCTCTTCGTCTGACAATTGTAACTGTCTTTAAATTGGTTGAATTATGCATGAAGAGAAATCAAAACTAAATACGCGAGCAAATCCTGAATCAGCTCCACCTTTAGTACCTTTAGTTTTGAAGAAAGATGAGACATCTCCATGATGTACTCTCTTATGTTTCCTTTAGTCTTATACCTTAACAAAACCAAGTTTACCAAAAGTGTATTTGTTTCATCTTTATCATTTTTCATAAAACGCTTTTCAATTTCTTCAAGGAACTCCTAGGTAGTAGTCACTTTATCGGACATGGCGTCACTAAATGTTTCTGGAATATCACATTTCATGATCAGAAAACTCGTGCGATTTGAACAATTCCACTTATGAAAGTCTCATTTTTCATTAGTGAAACTCTTATCTGTAAGTGCAACATGTTGTCCGGTTGTTAATGCAAGATCTAGAACTATACGGCCAAGAACAATCTGAATGTTCTCTTTCCAATTCTTAAAGTTGGTTCCATTAAGCACAAAAATTAAGTTGATATTAGCAGATATTGTAGAAGTAGATGAGTTAACTAAATAGATAACAAAACTAAAATAACATTTTCACATAAGAATCCATATTAAAAAATAATAAATTCAAAAAACGGTGGGCCCTATCACAAGACACCGAACACAACATGACATCTAGTCTTCGAACAAAAATATCAACTTGTAAGCGATATTCTTGGTATAGTAATCAAATATTACAATAAACTTGTCAAATATTCAGTATATCTTTGGACCTACCTATTGTTCACATAATAAAAACTTTATAATTGTTACATATTTATTACCACATGTGTGTGTAATATGGCCAAATATTGATCTTCATTTGGGCTGGTCAATACTTGCATGAATTACATATGCACAATTATCTAAAATTTTCAAATAAATCAATTCATATAAGAGAGGTTACTTTTGTATCATGTTGCTTCAACTAACCTATTTAAAATATTAGACATCCGAAAGAAACTAATAGTACCAAAATTTGAATTAATTGCCTCAAAAAATTTCAGAACCCTCAAGATAAATATCTCGCTCGAGCACCAGGTAGGCCGCTTGATGAGAATCAACACACATCATCAAAAGATCCATTGCACCTATTAGAGTAGTAAGATCCAAGAAGATCAAGGAAGCACTTAAGGGCTGATTCAAGAGATTTGGGTTGATTCTAAAATGGGGCATTCCAAGCTTGGCCCAAAAGGAGATTAAGGCATAATAAATTTAATCCAAGCTGAGGGGGTTGATCTTGATTGGGCGTAAGTTCCTTGGCAAATGGCATGGATTAAAGGTTGATTATTGCTTGATTTGGGCATAGAATTAGAAAGAGAAAGCGGCTGATTACTTTCTAATTTCAGACCAATTGAGTGGCTGATTGACTTGCCTATTTCAAAAATTCCTTACTATTTCAAACATTCCTTAAACATGATTTCCTTGACCATTTCAGTATATTATTGACAGGGAGGAGCTGCTAAATTTCAGACCAAAATTAGTGTTAATTTTGGGCTTCTATTTTTAGTCATTTTTATCTACTTTCCTATTTCGGAACCAAGTTAGTATTCTTTCCTTACAGTGGATGTGCAGGGCTGAAAATGGGGTTGAGTAGCCTTATTTTCATTATAAATAGTATGCACTCTTTGTAATGAAAGACACATTGAATTTGAAATAAAAAAAGAACGGCGGAGTTTATTTTTCCTATTTGTTCTTCACAGAACTTGTGAATTTATCAAGGATTCTCCCTATGGCGTTCAAATTTTATTCCTTCGGTTCTTGATTCCATTATAATGACTGGTTTGGAGTTGTTACTTTATACCTTCAGTTCAAGTTTCATTTATAAGCATTGGGTCAAGATTTTTCCGTCACAAATTTGAATTTTTGCTCTCTTGGACAAGTATTCAAATATTATTTGTTCGATTTCAAAGCGTGTTGGTTGAGGCTCGTATCATTTGGTATCAAAACTTAAGTTCTAAGAAATTAGGTTAACTATCCTTTTATCATTCGTTATCATCCTATCTTTTTCCTTTTTGTTCATTATTTCTTGTTTTTGTTCTATGTCATGCACCAAGTTGTTCCATTTGTTTTGTTTTAATTCCTTTGAATTTACATTACTATTAGATCGAGAAAAGGAGAAACTGAAGCAGTGGATTAGTTCATTTAACATACCTATCAAAGTTATTTTTTCCCTTGAATGTAACTTTTGTCATTTCAATTCTGTTGTGGTTTGACCCAAATTCTAGTGGGTATTGGAGTCTAAATTGGAGTGATTTTGAAGATAGTTTTGAAAAGATCAAAATTATAGAACGGAGGAAAAAGTTACCGCATTTTTCGCTAGCTTGGAGCTAGCCGGACGCTCGAACGAAGTTGGTGGAAAACAACCCGAGACTTCGTTGCCCACTTGTCGCTCAAGCGATGGTCTTTTTCGGTCCAAGTCCGTTTCGTCTGTTTGACACTTTTTGGACTTCTTTTCTACTACAACTTGTTCCTAGGGTTTTCCTATATATAGGTCATGACTTGTAATATTATTATAACATT
>CAIGRB010082705.1:0-11748 GCA_903798255.1 Fraxinus quadrangulata | reverse complement strand
TTACATTGCCTTTTATATTGTGCTTTATTCATACTTGAATTAAGTTATTAAACTTGCATATTTAATTCTAGTATCATACTTTGAAATTATATCTTGTGTATTGAATAGTTTTGAGACAAAGTGTCAAAAAAGTTTCAAAAACTAATTCACCCCCCTCTTGGTTAGTTATTCTTGGGTAATCAAACAACACTTTTTCATATAATGTGCTGTATCATATAACGAGGAATCGAAATATATCAATCAAAGTAATGATTGACCAAATAAAAGGGACGCAATCCTAAATTGAATTTACTAGACAAACTTGAGCTTCTGAACATGCAGACCGAAAATCTAAAGGTGTAAACTTATATGAAAAAGAAATGAGAAAAATGAAGTTAATATTAATGCACGACTCTCAACATAGTGAATTTCGCAATGATCGTGTTAGATGAAATTACGAGTCCGTAACATGTTATCTTGATGATGCATCAAATTTGAAATACGTTATAGTTAAATCATCCAGCATGACTACTAATGTTATCTTTGAAGTATAATTCAAGTGAATTATTATGATGGAGTAAATATGCATTGTATTCCTTTTCCCTTGATCAATGTTTTGTCCTATTTGATTTTTATGGCAAAGTTTTTAATGAGATAACTTTTGTAGTTTATTTAAAAGAATAATATACTATTTTTCTTTATTAGAATTTTTTCATCATGATTTTTCCTAATAGGGTTTTAACGAGGCATATGTTTTGTGTATTGAGTGTCCATAACTACAAGACATTTACCCTGAAGATAATACTTTTATATGTATGAGACTCCCAAAAAAATAATAAGAGCTATTTTTTGAATTATCATGTTACTACAGTCACTAAAGATTAATAAATATCTCGTATGAAGTCAGTATTATTTGAAAACTATACAAGAAAACATGAGATATACTTCACCAAAAATTACATTATTGAAAATATTGATGTACAAGACAATGATGAATTTATACAAGAATTGAAATTAGGGGGAGCAACTACACTCTTTTTCCTTGCTCAAGTTTTATCATATTGGGTTTTCTTGACAATGTTCTAACGGGACATATATTTTGTAATGTGTAATTCATGATGAAATATTGTAAATAATATTTTATTAGTGGATGACAATGATACTCCTAAAGTCCTAATTTTTATTACCATTGCATTCCTAATTCTTCCCTATAAATATGTGATTTTGGTTCTCAATATAATATGCGCAAGTTTATTGGCTTCTTCATTCTCCTCTCCTTTTCTCTCTATTTTATAACAAAACCATAGCTTTTGTGTTAAATTTTTAATTGCAATGAATGCTCTCAATCTTTAATCATTTTCATACTTATGTCCCCAATTTTTTGTATTGTTCTTGACCTCGACTTTTTATTATTCAACACATCTTATCCATAAAGATAATAATTTCCTTATAAGGGCTTGAAAGCATTTATTTGCCTCACGTATTGTTAAATAAGAAAAATAAAATACAAACACAAAAATTTGACAAAAAAATTGCCCCTCTTTTCAATTTACACCAGTAGAATATTCGAACATAGATTCTAATCGTAGACAAGATATGCTAACTACTTGAAGGTTAAAGATTGTAATTCGATGAAAATGTTGGGGACATAAGTGAAAAATGAACAAAAATTGAAGACTTTTACACTTCAATTGTGACGCACGTGAGAAAAATTGTAGTGAGAATATAGTTACCCAAATAATAAATGTGTGGACGGCGATGTCAATTAACTTTGACCAACATTTTTTTCATTGTTGAAATTTTAATATTATATTTTATTTTGGTCAGTAATAAACACCGGAAATATTTATGGTGCTAACTAGAAAGGAGAAGCTGGTGAGTGGCTGAAAAATCCGGCTATTCCGAACTCCAAATCAGAGAAAATCGAAATCATAAAGGAAATCTTGCCCAAATCAAGCCCAAAAAGATCAAGGGCTACTTCAACTAACTTTTCTTCAAAGTTTTCTTCCCAAAATCTGCATAATTAACCAAAATCTATAGGTTTGTACGTTTCTGATTTTTTATTCAATTTGTTCAATTTGAATGTTGTAGTACATATGAAATTTTATCTTTAGATTAATAATTTTGAGTTAGCGTATATATTATAATTCAGGTTTGTATGGATTGGATTGAGAATTTATGAAAATCAACTTTGGAAAAAACATGACAAACACCACATATAAGAAAAAACATGCAATTTTGTGATTGTTGGTGAAATTGGACGTTAGTGCAATTGGTGCAAAAAATGACGATTTTGAGCTTAATTGGAGATTGATTTGAACACTTGAAGATCATTTCGGGGGTAATTAATCAATTAGAAGAACTGTTGGATGCAATTGGATGAAATTCATGAGTTTAGCGAGGCAAAACTGACAATTGAAAAGTTTTTGGACCAAATCACAAATTTTTAAAACTTGCACTGGATAAAGGTTTTATGAATATGGAAGGAAAAGAGCCAAATGTTAAGAATTCAAAGTGAAGAACCTACCGTGCAATTTATGGAAGGATGAAAGAGGAAATTTGGGAACCAAAATGAAAGAATTGAAAGTTGAAGGAATTAATTTCAATTTTGGAAATTGCAACTGCGGTCCAATTGTGGTTTGCAAACAGTAGCCAAACCTTGGCCGCTGAAAAATCCCGTATGCCACGGTCCAGTCGAGGCTGATCCACGATCGATTTCGTTTTGGGCGAAATTGTAATTTTCAAATTCTTTTCAGAGTGACGCCTCTGAGATTTAGAGAGAAAAGAGGTTGAAGAAAGTCAAGATCAAGAAATTGAATAAAGAGGGTTTGAGGCTTGATTTATGAAAAAAGAAGATCTTGGTGTAAGGTTATTTTAATTTTCTCCCTCTTAATTTATAACTCAGTGATCTTTTCCGTTATTGTTTTTTATTTTTCTTCATTTAGTCCCCATTTGATGGTCATTATTTGGCCAAAACATTATTTTGAATAATGATTTTTAGGAGAATGCGTGGTTAAAAAAGTAAGAAATTTTTTTAGGTTTATGTACATAATATTTTATTATGTGAATGTGTTGTTGAAAATTAGTGTAGAAATTTTTTTTCAAATAATGATTGTCAAACATGGGCTTAGTATGAGTAACTAAACATTTTGTTAGGGTGAACGATGTATTTTATTCAGATCCTTTAATTTAATTTTGATAATTCTAGTTCTCATAATTATGTGTTGATTTTATCCATGGTTGTGATACTTTGTATTACTAGGACAATAATTCGATGATTTTGTGAATTTATAATGAACCGATAGGTAATATTGATTTAGACAACATAATAAAATTTTATAATTTGGATAAAAGTGTAGAGATACCTTTTATGGTTAGTTCGATCGTTATATACACTCTTAGAAATTTAAGACATTTAATTAAGTTTTTGGATTCATATGAAGATATGTACTTGAATTAGTTAAATATAATCAATTTGAACTCGAGATGGGTAAATTAAATATGTTAAAAGAATCCAATCGAAAACAACATTAAGTAAAGAATATTGATTAGAGAATTAAAAGGTGACCAATAAATTAAATTATATGCCATAATATATCGTTCATACTTAAAACCCTACTTTGTGTATTGTGTTTATGTTGATACATTAAGTTAGTTACAATAATTTAGATAATCAATCACCAAATACATTTTGTTTTCGTCAATTAGAAGTTAGAATAATAAAAATTAGGTATAAATAATAGTCTCCATGGGAACTATGATCTAGACTCATATGTTCATTATACTACTTTTTCGATATCGTAAACTTGTGATAAAAAATGCAATAATTTTTTGGCATCGTCGTTCGGGAACTTTTTACATTTAATCCTAATTTATTTATTTATTTATTTTTACTTTTCTTTGATTAGATTAAATTATTTTCTTATAAATAAAAATGTGTTCGATGTATGCTCCGTTCCAATACGACAATCCTTAAGCGTTTGATTCGAAAACAGAAGTACTTATAGACAAATATTCTGAGACTGCCAATTGTGTAAGAAGCTGGTAGGATAGCAGTATCACAAAATCAGTAGTGCGAACAAGTTAAAATCAATGAATTAGACTTGCCAGTTTCACTGTTCTTGAATCTTGTAGTAGCTCTGGAACGCTCCACATTGTATATATAGATTTTAGGTAGAATAACTTCCTATTAGGGTTGGTTTAATCAATTTGACCACCAACTCCCTCCAATTCTTGGTCAACCTTTTGTTTCTTGGTCAAATATATGGAGCGAGAATTTAAAAAAAAAAGAAAGATCTTACTATATGTAGATTAAGATTTACATAACATATTACATGATATCACATGACATTCTATTATTTGTCTTCCAATCAATTCTTTCACATCATTTTTGGTAACCGTTTATATACTAATTTGATATACAAGTAGCAAAAAAAAAAAAAAAAATAATAATAATAATAAATAAAGAAAAAAAGCTGAATTTGGGGGAAAAAAGTGTCAGGCGGTTGAGTATTTGGAGATTAAAAAAAATCTTATGTCTCTTTCTTCTCATTCTTGATATACACCAGCAAAAAAGGGAAATTCAAATAAATTGAGAGTGCAGAGAGAGAGAGAGAGAGAGAGAGAGAGAGAACAATATGCTGTCTTTAAATTTTGGTGCCAGGTAAAGAGTTGAAACTATTACGTCTATTATGAAGAGGCTCTACATCTTCACCAACGTTGCAGCCAACTAAGCAAAATCAACAAGGCACGTACTTTACATCGCACCACACCACCATGACTGTCACTATTATTGAAGCACTATCATTCCAACCGAAGTGCCGAGGTGAAGTGGTCCATATATATGACCGCCACTCGATCGAGGTGATATGTGTCGAGGTAATGTGTGTCGAAGTGGTATGAAGTGGACAACACCTAATCTGGAAATAAAGTATCATGCCCTATGATAAGGGATCCACATCGCAAAGTCTATTCCAGCTAGGAGATCTTTAATACAAAGATCTATATAAAAATAATTTTTTTATACAATTGATTAATGTGACATTTGTGCAGCCTACGTCAAAGAGTCAAGTCATGAATCTACTTGTCAGGGGGCATTAAATACCCGCTCACTAGGAATTGATTGACTGACACCTAGGAGGCGATGCTTTGGACAGTAGATGAGACCATGTGCTCCTCCATCTAACGGTCATAAATCCACCTATTTCCCAACATATCATATTTAGTGCCATTTTAAAGGTAACGCAACTCCAAACATTTTATATACAATTCTGCTCTCCCTATTATCATTACGTAGATATTCCAGTGATTCTCGTTATCAAAATGTTTTGCCTTGTATTCTCATACTGTCGACTGAATTGACCGTCGAAGTGCTCGTGGTCACTTCCACCTGAAAAAGCCACGAGTCACTAACGTTGTGTTCTAAGTGCGCATGAAGGTATCTACATGGAGTTGTGAGCTGTTGGCCACGTGGAAGGTATATTTTTCGGGGTGAATAAAAATAATACAAAATTAGAACATTGAATTGTTAGAGAGGAGTAGTGGGTTGTGAATGGCATATGTTGGCAGCCTGTATGTGTATTTGAGGTAGAGAAACCATGCATAGTGATAATTTACATATGTGCAAATATAAATAATAAGGATGAAGTTGCGGTTTAGTTTTAGCGAAGTTGCGGTTCAGTTTTAGCGAAGACAAAGATGTGATGATTTGTGTCTGTGCAACTCTGCTTTGAATTCTTGATTTTGGCAAGGGAATGAAAGAACATGAAAGGGTAAATGGAACTAGTGTATACAATGCTGTATGTGGGAACAAAATGGACAAGTAGAAAAGGGTATAAGAGAGAACTAGAGCTTAAACATTATGCCTTATGTTTTAATTTCCAAACATTAATTGTACTCAATTAGAAAGTGCCTATTGAGAGAAGAAAATGAAAATGAAAATATGCGCATTAATCGATATTAATTAACTAATTTAGACACTATGTGATAAGCAGCAGGATTATCGAATCAGCAATTAACAAGCCACAAGTCACTTTTAATTGTTTCTAGGTGACTAGTCAATGGAGTTCAATTACTCTATGGTTTGAATGTCACAATCAACAATAAAGGCAGTAAGGAACTCCAAAGATGATCATGGAGAAACTCAGAAACCCCAATTGAATAAAAACCCCAGGCATTTTTTTCAGTCAATAATCCACTATAAATCAAAGCAAACTTATAGTATGGTCCACACCCGTCTACACCGTAGAACTTCTGACCTCAATTCATGCAGTTTCCCTTGATCCTACTGGAGTTGTGCTCCTTCAAAACAAATTTCGACTCCTGGTTTATACTTTAGCCCTCCAGGACTGTGTGCTCCTAATGCTAGATCCCGACTCCTAGTACCTCACCTTAGTCCTTCTAAATTTGTGCTTCCACAATCGCTCACAATCATTGGTATCGATTTATTTTCGGTGGATTAAATGAAAAACTCTTCGTTCTTCGGTATGATATTTGATCAAACAATCTTTGTGTCTTAGTCAGTGGTTTAATGTTTAAGGATGTGAAAATATATGGCTCAATATACATCTCAATTAATTGAATACTTTATGGTTCATAGAAATATCGTGGCTTGGAAAGATTTTATGAACACATTGATATGGTGGTGGAATCTAGAGATCAAGGAATGATGATTTGGATCATCAAGGAATGATCACTATGGAAAAATATGTTTCAATAAACTTTGGGGCGTCCATAGGGTAGTGTATATATATAGGGAAAAGTATTTGTGATGAAAATTGATTGAAAATCGAGTGTTTTAAAGCAAACAAGAGTTTGGACGTCGATTCGTCGCTCGAGTGCCAATCTAGCACTAGACGAGCGACAATAATTCTGCTTCTGCCATTTGAGCGCCTATTGGGTGATAGGCTAGCAAAAATGCTTCCTACTCGATTTCAACTTTGTCAAGTCCGAATCTTAATCTTCTTCTTGAATTTCTTTGACTTCTTTTTGGACTATATCAATCATATACTAATTTTACCATATCTTGGACTTTTCTAAACCTAATTTGACTTTGATTACAATATTATAAAATCCTAATACAAATCTAACATATTATGATTTTTGTCTAATTACAAATTAGACTTTAAAATCTCTCCCTTTGATATTCTGTAACAAAATCATATTTATTTCAAAGTCAATAAGCGAAAAACTACCCAAAGATAAACTTTCCAAAAATTTTCTTCAATACTTAATCAACATGTTTCCTGAAACATATGAAAATCACAAAACCACATGAAAAGCTAGAGGAAACTATTAAAACGAAAATATTATAACCAAGTTAAATAAAATAAATAATAAAACATGTGTAATATCGAAGCATGTAATATCATGTGAATTATAAATTTAGAAATAAACCATAGAATTTTATATCAATATAGACAAAACAAAACACTATATCAATAATAAAATTCTAGCAAATATATCAAATGATTCCTCCTAAATCATTTATCAATCAAAAATTTTAAAATTCTTCTCCTGACTCAATAATCAACTCCCTGAAATAAGTACGCAAATAAATATACATCTCTCCCCCCTTTTTGTATCGAATAACAAAGGAAAGACAATTAATAATTATGTCAAACACAGATAAGAATGAAAAAAAAAATATGCACTTATATAATGATGCAAAAATTATGCAAAAACATGTGATAGGAGAATAAATTTTTTTCAATTTCGAGACCAACAGTTTTTTGAGCTTTTCATAGATTTTCAACTTTATCATCATGAACGATTATTTGCTTACTTATACATGCATATTTTATCAACAAGTAAAATTTTCCTACTTAACTTATTTTAAACCTAGATGGAGTAAATTGTATAAAACCATTCATGAGAGAAAATTATCATTAAACTCGTGTAAGCAAGTCTCAAAATCTTAAATCAATGAGAAATGAGTGAAGAATCACTAGTGAATGAATATATTCTTCAAAATATGAAGTCAAATCCAGTGTTATTAGGACCTCTATAAATTAAAGAGCTCTCAAGTCATATGAGCAACGAAGAAAAGTATAAGATTGTCTCATAACATTTTATATAATTCAAAAAATTTCTTTGAAACTCAATTGTAACTTTTCTTTTAAGGGAAATATACAAGAGCTTAAGTCAACTAGTTAAAAGGTCATTTCATATTTCAAGTCAATTCACCACACAGATGACTGCCACCCCAAATCTCAAATACATGGTCAAAACCCACTCACAAGAGTCTAACGTTTGCAGTGCATGAGATACATGTATTAACCTATACTAAGTACCCCAATTATTGAAAAGTTAATTTACCAATAATGAAACTTACTAGTACTTGTGCATAAAATAACATGTCCAATAAAAAATAAAGAATAAAAAATGGGAAAATCTTTTTCTTTATTTTTCATTTTTTATTTTCATTTTTTTTATAATAAAGAAAAAAAGCAAAAGGAAACTTCTTAAGAGCAACACTATTGACCTTTTTCAACTCAAGACAATACTGAAATAGCTCATCAAAGGCCTCATATAAGTCACGATAATTTTTTGATTCCTTCTTGTGAAGTGTCAAATTTCTCTCTATCCTCAACTGACTCACTCTTAATTACAAACGTGAATGCCATATATTTCCTAGTCTCATCATGAGAGGAATTCTCACTTTAATTATCCGAGCTAGACTCATTATTAGTAAGAGTAGTATTCATAACTTTGCCTAGGTCTCTCTTCAGGACACTCAGATTTCACATGACCAAATCTCTGGCACTCATGACACCTCACAAACCTCTTCCAAGAATCTCTAGTATTACTCTTCTCACGTTTATATTTCCTAGATATACTAGATTCACCATTATATCTCTCAGAAGATATGTTCCTCTTTTTAAGGAATTTCTTAAATTTCCTAGCAAGTAAGGTAAGACCCTTATCCTTAACTTTATCTTTCTCAGAGGTATCACTTTCAGCTTCTTTAACTATATTGAGGACTATGGATTTTTCTTTCGTAGAATAAGTTAGGCTAAGATCATATGTCTGGAGAGATCATATGAGTTTTTCGATTTTAATTGCAACTAGGTCCTTACTCTCTTCAATAGCAGTTATCTTAGATCTAAATTTCTTAGGTAGGGATCTCATCACTTTTCTCACAATCTTAGCCTCTGGAATTCGCTTACCTAAATTGAAGCTACAGTTGACTATATCATTCAGTTTATCATATAAATCATCAAAGGACTCATCATCTTCCATCTTAATTTCCTCAAATCTAGTAGTCAACATTTGTAATTTAGAGTTCATAATAGTCTTGGTTCTTTTATGTGTAGTCTCAAGAATATCTCAAACTTCTTTAGTAGTCTCACACATCAACACACATCTAAACTCTTCAGGTAACACATCCATAAATAAATTATGAAGGGCTTTACTATTCCATTTACACTCATCCAATTAGCCTTAGACCAAGTAGAAATATTGGTAGGGGTAGCTACACCTTCAATAGTGGTATTAAGGGCAGTCCAACCATTATGAACACTCACTTAAACTCGTTCATTCATAGATATAATGAAAGCTCTCATTCTAACTTTCTAATAGACATAATTGCTGCCATCAAAATAAGGAAGAACAACAATAACTGACTCATCTAGACAATTAGGGTCACGGATCGCAAATAAGGCTTTGATACCATTTGAAAGTACACACGTTAATCGATTTTAATTAACTAGTTTAGACTCTATGTGATAAGCAGCGGGATTATTAAATTAGCAATTAACAAACAACAAGTCACTTTTAATTATTTTCAGGTGATTAGTCAATCGAGTAATCAAAATTAATGTAGTAATGAATACCAACGATGATCACAGAGAAACTCCAACTGGGTAAAAACCACAATTACTTTATGAGTCAGTAATTCACTATAAATCGAAACAAACTTACAGTACGGTCCAGACCTATCTACCCCGTAGAACTTTTGACCTCAATTATTGCAGTCTCCCTTGATCTTACCTGGAAGTGTGCTTCTTCAAAACAAATCTTGACTTTTGGTTTATACTTTAGCCTTCCTAGACAGTGTGCTCCTAACATCATATCTTGACTCCTGGTACCTCACCTAGTCCTCTTGAATTTGTGCTTCTGCAACAGCTCCCAATCCCTATTATTGATTTATCTCTGGTGAATTAAATGAAAAGCTCCTCGTTCTTCGGGTTAGTGTTTGATCAAATGATCTTTGTGTCTTGATTAGTGTGTTAATGTCTAAGGATGTGAAAATAAATGGCTCAATGTATATCTCAATTAATGGAATAATTTATGGTTTAAAGAAATATCTTGGCTTGGAAAGATTTTATGAATACAATGATATGGTGGTTGAATCTAGAGATCAAGGAATGATGATTTGGATCATCAAGGAACGATCTCTACGGAATAATATAATTCAACACACTTTGGGACGTTCTTAGGGTAAGATATACATAGGGGAAAGTGTTTGAGATCGAAATGGATTGAAAAATCAAGTGTTTTAAAACAAACAAGATTTTGGGATCCATTGCTCGAGCGTTAGGCAAGCGATGCACCGCGCTTGAGCATTGTCTAGTGTTTGGTGGGAAACATTAATTTTTATTTTTTTGCTCTAGCGCCGATTGGGCGACAGGCTAGTGAAAATGTGTCCTACTTGATTTCGACTTCTTCAATTTTGGATCTTGTTCTTCTTCTTTGATTTCTTTTACTTTGTTTCTAGACTTTATCAACTCCATACTAATTTTACCATGACTTAAACTTTTCTAAACCTAGTTTGTCTTTGATTACAATATTATAAAAACCTAATACAAATTTAATACATTATGATTTTTATCTTAGGAAATTGCCAATTACAAATTAGATTTTACAGGAAACATCAAAGGAGAAATGGGATTCTAGTTTTGTTTATTTGTTACCGAACTGGAATTGGAGCTGTTCATTTTTAATCTTGGTAATTGAATTGTTTTTTGATGAACCAACATGTGAATTTTGACAACCTATCAGCTGAACTAATCCATCATAAATAGCTCCGAGTAATTTTTTTTTAAATATTTTCGGATATTGACAAATTAATTATACTATTACATAATTTGGTGGATTATTTTTCCATTTACGTCATTATTATGAGATATTATCACATTATGATATCTGTAAAATTATAGAGATTGTGAAGTGATTACTTGTGAAATGGAATGTGAGACTGTGATTTTGAACTCAATCGAAAAGTATCCATGTTTATACTTCTTCCAGTACAATGAGGGGTCTTGATCGTGTTCTATACTAAACTAAGGGGTCTTAATCGTGTACAACAATGCACTTAGAGGTATTGATAGTATACATATAGTTCATTGAGGGATGTTGTCCGTGTACTATAATTGATTATCAGATATCTTTGAGATCGGCTTCCATTCACCGAGGGGCCTAAGGTCCGTGTCGAGAGTGCTTAATCTAAGGGGTTGTTTATATGCGTATAATCATATTACAGACATTTGTCAGAGGGTACTTGTTGTGAGATTTTTCAGTATATTATGACGTGATGAGGTTGCGGTATAGATATTAGCTAGTGATTATATTTTTGAATATGAGATGATATTATTTAATTGAAACTAACGTGATATTAATTTGTGGATTATATTGTTTTAAGTTCTATTAAACTGTGTTATGTCACAACCTTTACTATTATTGTTTGAAGTCATACCATGAATTGTCAAGTGATGCAAACTTGATTTTTGGTAAATATGTATAAATGAGAAAGTATAATTATTTTCAAAA